>ML347800.1:0-45747 GCA_005239505.1 Nicotiana paniculata | reverse complement strand
TGGTTTCTGATTGGAATGGGGGGTATGGGGTTAGGTTAGGACATTTATATAGTTTGGGGGGGTGAGTTCGGAACCGTTGGATCAAAATGATCCAACGATTGGGGTTTAATGAGGGGGCGAAACGGTGTCGTTTGGCTTTTATGGGGGCAGGCCGGGTTAAGGGTTTGGTTTGGGCCTGGTTGTTTGGGCATATGGGGATTGGGCCTGGGTACTTCTTGGCCCAGGTCCGATTTTTCAACTTCCTTTGATTAATTAAACTAATTAAATCTAATTTAGGTTATAATCCAAAAAATATAATAACTAATCTAGATCTACTTTTCATCTATTTTACGGATTAATCAAGAATAAAATGACCAATTTTATATCCTTAATTAATCTATAATTTAATGAATAAAGATGATTAGTTTTAGTAGTTAATTATTAAAATACATTACATTAAATAAACATTGCTCGTCTATTATTCAGTTAATTATAACTTTACAATTCTTTGATAATAGTGATGCAATTTTGAACAAGTTTAAAAAAAATGAATTATGTATATGCCCAGAAAAATATAAATCTTTCACAATTAATCACTGATAATCAATAAAACCTATGAAATTATTATTTATCGAATTTTGTAGGGGCCTTTGGTAGGTGAAAAATCACATGCTCACAATAAGGATAGGGGTTGGTACCTCTGGTATGTTGTTGTACCCACTGTTGGTTTAGTGGGTGAAGAAAATCTTCCCTTCCTTGAGAAGTGGAATCGCGCACGTGAGTATGCTTTAGCTCTCATTTTGACTTGAGATGTTTTATTAACACTGTATTTGTTTCATCTTCTCTCAGCAATCATGGATACTGTTGAGAATGTCTTCGGTATCCGTGATTGGGTAGAAAAATTGTTGTCTGTTGCTCCTTTAGAAGAGAGATCTTGGAAGTACCTCGCTGGGAGGTCTGGTTGGCATTTAAAGACCCACGGTAAGTGAAGCTATTGTTCTTGCTTCTTTTCTTACTCGAGTCTCTTCTTTCTTTGTCGTTTAACTTTTTCCATTTTAATAGGGTTCTCTGCTCGTGGGGTGTCTGCTTCATCTATCCCGAAGATGTCTTTGGCTCAGGCCCAAGAAATTATTGTTAGTTCATCTTCCTCGAAGAGGAATATTGGTGAGTCTCGTTCCGTAGAAGAAGAAGAAGAAGAAAAAGGTGCTTTAGTACACAGGCCACGGAGAAGGCGGGTGTTTCACATGATGAGCTTACGCCCTAGACCTTGCCTTCCGTGTTTGTGGTTGAGCCCTCTGTCCTTGATGATGTTTCACATTCCCCTATTCATGAAGGTGTTGATCTTGCTCCTGACAATGTCCCTTTGGCTGCTGTCTTTCTTGCTTCTTTGAGAGAAGCTGTCTCGTCTGTTCCTTTGGCTATTTCAGCTTCTGCTGTTGCTTTTCCCGTAACTTCCTCGACTCTTCAACCCTCCGTGCTTGCTGCTTTTCCCGTGGCTTCTCCAGCTCCTCAACCCTCTGTGCATGTTGTTGTTTCATCTCTGCCTGCTTCCATGCCTTCCGTTAGGGAAGTAGGGTCTTCCGGCAGAGAGATGCGGCAAGTGGTAATAGAGGTTCCAGCTGAGGGGAATCTTTTCAAGAAAATGGGTGATCCCAAAGTGTGGCTCAAGACTTTGATAGGTCCCTCTGAGAAAGCCAAGCTAGCTAGCCATGGTGCTCTTACATGGGCCAATGAGGTCGTGCATACTTCTTTGAAGGTATGATGCAAGTTATCCTCTTTCATTTTCGTATATGAAATTTACCATATCTGACTGGTTTATTTCTTGTAGATTAACCTTATAGGCATGGAGCTTATGAAGAGGATTTAAAACACGGACCAGGAGACAAAAGAGTTGCAGGCCGATGCTGAAAAATTGGAAAGCACAGTATGATAGCCTAAGGATTGACATGGATGTTTTAGAAGAGGAAAGGAGTACCTTGAAGCGGCAGATGAGACTCATGGCAGCAGAACTAGCAGTAGAGAAAGTTTCTTCCAGTCATGCTGATAAAGACAAGAGTTTTTGGAGTCTTTGTTCGCTGATCAGCTGTCCCGTGCCTCAGAGGAGATTAGAGACTTGAAAAACTTGTTGGGGAAGAAGAAGGAATACTCAGGCGAGCTCGTGCAATCACTCACTCGTACTCAAGAGGACCTTCGTAAGGCTTTAGACAAAGCTCAAACTCTAGAGGAGTCGATTGTACAGTTAAGGGCCGCCCATGAAGCTGCGGAAGCGGAGAAGGACGGATTGAGAGCTGAGCTTCAATTATGGGCAAAGGATTATGAAGATCTTGAAGAGGTGGTTGATGTCGATGTGAGTTGGGCGTACATGCATTCTTGTCTTGACACGTTGATGGAAATGAGTCAAGAGGGTTTCGACCTTAGTGCTGAAATAGCTAAAACTAAGGAAGTCATGGAGAAGGCTCAACAAGGTCATAACCTTTCTTCACCTGATGGTGAGACTCCAACCGTTCATGCCTCTTCATCCCTATTTGCTCCCCCTCCTTCTACCAGTGAAGTCAACCCCTCTCTTTGAAGAAGTTTAGTTGGTTCATCCCCCCCCCCCCTTTTTTTCTCTGTCCCGATTGGTGGTTACCCCCAGTCCCATCGGGGGTAAATTTGGATTTCTTTAAAGTCCCCAAATGACAACTTAGGGGCATCTTAATGTATATATAAAAATTTCATACGGCTAAGTATAAGTTAATACTTAGTTCTTTGCTTAGCTGTTTTAATATATTAATGTTAATATGACTTTTGTTGAGTTTTTGNATAATGCAATAGAGTGATAGGAATTTTACACATGTTTAAGAATGTTTCCAAGGAAAGTTTTTTGTTTGAACTTCCATGACATTTTACATGTGTTTGGTTATCGTCTAAAACTCATGTTTGCAACTGTTTTTGTTTAAAAGATTTGATATACTCTTGTATTTCGTAACTGTTTTTCATACGTCACAATTTTTTGATATTAATACAAGGAAACAACTATTTTTTACTAGTAACAGTTTTTATAAAGATTGGTTTACCCGCAACTGTTTTGGAAACAGTTTTCTAATAAGTAGAGGGAAATGTTTTCTTATTCGTAACTATTTTTATTTGATAACAGTTTCTTGAACAAATAAAAGGATTTAGATCTTTCATCCATAACTGTTTTATTTGAGAACAGTTTTTTTAATGAGTACATTGATGATGATCTTTTACCCCTAACTGTTTTTGTTACAACAGCTTTGAATAAGTATAAAGATGTACATTTCTTTCTCGTGACTAATATTTTTCCTTTCAACCTGAACATGTTCGAAGGTTTTTTCTTTTTACATTAGGCTTTGTATTTATATGACTCTTTTGATTCTTTCGATTCTGCTCGTAGCACTTGTCTCGTTGGGTAGATGGGTCTTCAGGCTCGAGCTTTTGACTTTCTGATAGTCTTCTTTGCTTCGTCTTAGAATTCACTACTGTATAGTCCCCCAAGTGTTTGATCTTTGAAGAATGAAATCTCGAGCACTTGATTATTCCTTCCTTGCGGTCCTTTTCCTGAAAAGGAAAAATATTCCAGACCCGAAGGTATATAGTTTTTTAGATGCTTAACCCTTTAAAACGTCCATCAGAAAGTGTAACCCTACACCGGGAATTGTGTTATTTCCTCGTGTCTTTTCAGGTCTAATATCATCATCTGGTGATGGGTTAGCTTTATGCCTATCATCTAAAAAAGTTAGTAAAATTTTTAAATGTTCAAAATAAAATCGAACGTTTGATACCTGACGGGGGGTATTCTTTTCCTAAGAAGTAATACTTCTTTAGGTGGATGGCATTCCAGTTTATTGGTAGAACTCTGCCGTTCATAGCTTCCAACTCATAGGCGTCTTTCCCAGCTATGCCTCGTATTTTGTAAGGTCCTTCCCAGTTTTGATTTAGCTTTCCTGCACCTGCTTCTTTCGTTGATTGAAAGACTTTTTTGAGGACGAAGTCCCCAATCTTGAAGTACCTGAGATGAGCTTTACGGTTGTAATAACGCTCTATGATTTGTTTTTGAGTTGACATTTGTATCAATGCTTCTTCTCTCCGTGGTTCAAGCAGGTCCAGGTTGGTCCTCAATTCGTCGTTGTTTTATCCCTCCATGGTTTTTGAGAACCTTATGCTTGGTTCGCCAATCTCCAAAAGTATTAAGGCTTATGATCCATAAACAAGTGCGAACGGAGTTTCTCCCGTGGCTATTTTTGAAGTTTTTTTGTATGCCCATAGTACCGCTGGTAACTCATCACTCCAGTTTCCTTTGGATTTATCCAGCTGCTTCTTTAGATTGTTGATGATGACCTTATTCTTTGACTCAGCTTGACCATTAGCCATGGGGTGGTACGGCGTTGAAGTGATCCGCCTGATTTGCCAACTTTTGAAGAATTCTGTGATTTGCAAGCCTATGAATTGTGGGCCATTATCGTACACAATTTCCCTTGTTATTCCAAAGCGGCATATTATGTTTTGCCATAAGAAGCTTTTAACTTCCTTTTCTCGTACTTGTTTGAACGCTTCTACCTCTACCCATTTTGTAAAATAGTCGGTTAGCACGAGTAAAAATTGTACCTGTCCTTTAGCTGTGGGAAGAGGTCCCACTATGTCCATCCCCCATTTCATGAAAGGCCATGGGGATATTATTTGATGAAATAATTTCGTTGGTCGATGCATGTTATTGGCAAACCTTTGGCACCTATCACATTTGGATACGAAGTTCTCGGCTTCTTCTTCCATCTTAGGCCAATAGTATCCAGCTCTGATTAGGGTTTTCACTAAGGATCTCACCCCTGAGTGATTTTCAAAAGTTGTTTTATGTGTGGAACTCTTTTTTACCAATACATTACCTGCTTGGTAGATTCCCTTATCTTTTGATTCTTCCACCTCTACTTTTTTGTTGTAGTGTACCACGGAATTTATATTTCTCGCGGTTTGCTGATCGCTTCTAATTTGTTGAATCCCCCATTTAGAGGGGAATTTAATTACCTGGTGCAAGGTGGATGGTATTTCTTTCATGTCGTGGATCCATGGCCTTCCCATGATTACATTATAATCCATGTCAGTGTCGATGACTTGTAACCTGGTATTTTTTATCACTCCCTCAGCATAAGTGC
Organism: Nicotiana paniculata; assembly: GCA_005239505.1. Taxonomy (NCBI): domain Eukaryota; kingdom Viridiplantae; phylum Streptophyta; class Magnoliopsida; order Solanales; family Solanaceae; genus Nicotiana; species Nicotiana paniculata. The sequence continues at coordinate 40,618 of ML347800.1, read as the reverse complement.
TAAGTTCAATTTCTCCTTTTGTTATAACCCTAGAGTTATCAAACCCTGATATGGCTCGTGCCCTTAGTATTACTTGATTCCCCAATAGCATTTCTTCCACGACTCTTAACAAAATGATATTGACTGAACTACCTGGATCAATCAACACTCTTTTTATGTTAGTGTCATGAATAAGTAAATATATTACCAGAGCATCGTTGTGAGGGAGCATTAATCCGATGATATCTGCATCTTCAAAGGTTATATCGTCTGCTTCCAAATTTTCACGAACCCGTTTTCCGTGTGTAATTGTGAACATCGTGGTCGTTTTGCAGACCACTCCATTTAATTCTTCACCTCCGTATATCACGTTGACGGTTCGTTTTGGAGATGGAGGTTTTGGGGGCTCCTGCATGTTCTTCATGTATGCCTGTTTACCTTTTTCACTGAACAATTCTGTCAAATAGCCCTGTTTCAATAATTGTTCTACCTCACCTTGAGAAAATCTGCAATCTGCAGTTCTGTGTCCGTGATCATTATGGAATTCACACCAGAGATCTGGGTTCCTCTTATTCGGATTTGACCTCATCTCTTTGGGCCATTGAACCTTATCATCCAAATTTCTTAACACTGAAATTAGTTCGGAGGTACTTACAATAAAGGTATGATCCCCAATTCATGCATTACCTCTAGGTCGTTGATCTTGATCCCTTCTGGATCTAGATGAGGACGAGCCCGCATCTCTGCTTGGTGGTCCATAATCTGACCTGGTGTTTTCGAACCTGTGACGAGTTTCACGTCCCGATGGTCCCAAGTAAGGATCTTACATATTTTTCCCTGATCTCCTGTCTGATTCTGAACATCTGGATCTGGTATAATCTTCCTCTTTCGGATGAGCAATGGTATCTTCTTCTATTCGAAGTTTAGTACTATACTTGTTATAAACATCGTTCCACGTTGTAGCTGGGAACTCTCTCAAGGTTTCCTTGAGTCTTCTCGTGGCTTCCGATTTTTTGTCATTTAGATTACTTGCGAATGCCATGGCTGCCCAATTATCAGGCACCCTTGGTAGTTGCATTCTTTCTCGTTGAAACTTGTCTACAAATTCACGAAGTAGTTCCATGTCTCCTTGTTTTATTTTAAAGATGTCCTCCATCCTTTTCTCGACTTTTTGCGCACCGGAGTGTGCCTTTATGAAAGAATCTGCAAGCTCAGCAAAAGAATCAATAGAGTTTCAGGGAGAAGAGAATACCAGGTTAGCGCCCCTTTGGTAAATGTTTCTCCAAATTTTTTAACCAAGACCGACTCAATTTCTTGTTTTGTTAAGTCGTTGCCCTTCACTTCGGTGGTAAAAGCAGTTACATGGTCACGTGGGTTGGTTGTCCCATCATATTTAGGTACGTCAGGAATTTTAAACTTCTTTGGAATGGGTACAGGTGTTGTGCTTGGTTTCCAAGGTTGTTGAGAATATCTATCAACGTCAATGCCTTTGATAACAGGTAGTACTCCAGGAATTTGTTCGATTCGATCGTTTTGTTCCTTCACCTGTTTCTGCAAAGTTAGTAATAAAGTCTATAATTCAGAGTTATTAGATATGCTGGTCTCGCTTCGATAGATTCATTAGGAGTATCTCCCCTCCCTGAGTTTGCCAACCCAGATTGAGGATTTTCCATGGTGATGGTATTATTGGGGGGTGGTGTCGGTGGTGCAGGTAACGCTGCCGGTAATCCCCTCGCAAATTCTTGCAAATCTTGGCTCACATACTCTGCAATCATTTGCTTTACCCGATCTTGTTCCACCGTTTGATCATTATTATCATTGTTGTTATTTGATCTTTCTGGGGATTGTTCCCTTGAACCATGTGGGGTTCTCGAAGGCGATGGAACTGGATTTCCATTCCTTTGCTGGTTGTTGTCGTTGGAGTTCGACATAGTTCAGAGAATATCACTTGAAAAGCAAACAAAGATTATCAGATTCCCGATAACGGAACCAATTTGTTTAACCAAAGAATTGGATTCTTTGCCCAAAGCTATTTTAAAAAGAACACGGGTTTCTGATAACCAAATAATAAGATTATAATTGTAGGCAAACTTGTAAATAGAAAGTAGTAAGATGCACAAAAAGTAATTATATTGCAATAGTAGTTCGAATGTCCCTTTACTGGTTATATTTTACTCCCTTATATAGGGAATTTCCTAATATAACGCCTGCCTTTTTCAGTGATTGAGCATTAATCACTAATTATGACATTAATGTAACATTACAATGAGTAACCGTAACTGTTGCGTAAATGTTGTGTAACGTGTGGATCACTAAATGAAGATCTCTGAATCTGCCCTTTGTTCCGCCCAGATACATTTTGACTGTGTCTCTTCATATTCTCAATTAGGTTGAGACTTCTGTAGCTAATTAACCCGTGGGTGTGATTTGTCGTGCCTCTTTGCGTCATACCTCTTCATAGAGTCCCGTCCAGCTGTCATGTCTTCATTGCTCCACGTAGACTACTGAGTCATCAAGATTTATTACACGTGAGAAGCTATTTTTTACCAATACACTCATGTCTATGGAAAGTATGATATCAAGCTGCTGATAGTCGTTGTAGTAGATGCTAATGGACAAATATTTCCTCTAGATTTTCTATTTGTGCCAAAGAAAGCCAAGAGACGTGAACGCTATTTTTGAACCATTTGAAAGAGCACGTTGTCAAACACTGTTCCGGTATTTGTCCAATAACTTATCGGCATGGTGGTATCTTAAGTTCTGTAGAGAACTTGCCTGCATGACAATAACTGAGGCACTTGAAGGCAAATTTCCAGAAGGCACATCCCAACAAGGATCTGCATGATTTGATGTGGATGGCAGCAACAGACCACCAAGAGCATAAATTTCGGAGGCACATGGACCTGACGGGGTCACCTGCAAAGTCCCTGGAGTGAGATGCATCCCAAGGCTGTATTACGGCATGTTGCTGGATACTCGTCCGGCTCAATAGGGGCCTCAATGCCCCCTTGCTGGGGTCCACCTCCTCGCCACCCACCACGACCCCGTGCGGCAGCCCTTCCTCGTGGGGAATCCCTACCTCGAGGGGCAGCCCTGTTGATACCCAATTTTTACCAAAATAAATTTTAGTTGCATATATATGTCTTCAAAATCATGCATTAGCATCAATTGGTATTTTTCCATAATTTTTCATATTTTTAATAATTTTCCCAGTATTTTATTTCTAATAAATAATCATAAAACTGCATCACAAATGATTTCAAAAACATTTTTTGGTTTAATTTACTATTTATGGTCTTATTAAGTCAAATTATTCTATAAATAGCCAAATTGGCACCTTTTGGCTACAATTGCAATAACTTTGCAATTATAGCCCGTGCATACATTTTTGTATTATTTTTACCAGAAATTAGTCTTTTGTATTTTTAAATACTAGATAACCATTTTTTAAAACATTTAGTTGCATAAAATTCATTTTTATAAGTAGTAATTATTTTACAAAATATTTTTAATTAATCCATTTGGGGTATTTAATAAATAGCCATATTTCATTTCAATTCCAGCCTAAATCAGTCAGCCCAAATACCAACCCAATACAACCCTCCCAAACCCCTCATTTTTCTCTCATCACTCCGCCGTCATCCCTTCCCCTTCTATCCAAATGCTCTCAAAACCTAACCCTAACTCTCTCTCGCCTTCACTCATCTGTCGTCGACCATGATGGTCTCTCACCACCTTCAGACCTCCAAAGGTCTCTCTTACACCAGGTTTTGTTGTCTCTAAGTTCCTCAAGGGATCAGGGCCAGTCCACTTACGACTTTGGTTCTGTCTCGCCGGTTTCAGGCCGTTATGGTTCGATTTTGAGTGAGATCTTCCTATTTTGATTTAAACCTATGGGTTTTTAAGCCTATATCTTCATCTCTATGTTATTTTTTCAAAACCCTAATTTCATCTCTTGAACTTCTCAAATCTGTACAGATCTGAGATGGTTCGAACTTATTTTGTACTTGTTTTGTGAAGATTCTTCTGACTTTTCGAAGTAGCTTTTCATTTTCCTAAACTGGGGTTTCTTAAAAGTCTTTATTCAAAAGCGTTTTCTAGTTTTAAGTGTTTAATCTCCCGTTCTTATGTGTTTTCGATTGATTTTGTTAATTTTTTCCTTAACCCTAACTAGTTTATGCTAAAACCCCAATTTTTTGACTTTTTTTTTTTGGATTCTGAGTTTGTCCGTGTTACTTGCTACATGATTTTGTTATGTGCTTTGATTCGCATGATTTCTCCTTCGTTTAATTTGAATGTCTTGTGATTTTACCCTAGTATGTCTCTATTAGGATTTCGAATTTGACTCTTGACTGATTTTGTGTGTTTATACTTGGCTTATCTTTTTAGTCATGGAAATCTATATTATTTTCCTTAAATCAGTATTATTTTTTTTAAGTCTTTGATTCACTGATTTGCTATACTGATACCTATGTGCTGATTTCTCGATTATTTTCCTATTTTTACACCTTTTAATTATTTCTTGCCTTATTTTGATTAACCGTGATATTTACTGATTCTTCACTAGTTGTTTCCTTAATTAAACTCATGTTCATTTACCCCTAATTTCCTACTCTGTACCTAAGTCTTACTTGATTTCTTTCCTTAAGTACCGTTGATTGATTAACCCTTGATTATGGGAGACTATGCTGATTTTATGTAGGACTGATTCTGTAAATTTCCCTAATTGCTGCACAATTGATTTTTTACCTTATTTTGTCCAGCTCTCAGCTGCTATATATACTCTCCTCTATTCTCACTGCACACACGAACACTAGTTCAAAAACTCTCTCTTACACTGAAACTCTCTGCTCTTTTTTGTTACTTGCAATTATCACTGAACTAGCCGCCTGTAAGACAAGGCTAGTTATTGCACCACATCTGCTCGTATCCTGCGTTTTTGTCTCCTTAACTGGTATGTCCTAATTCAATTTCAAGTCAAAAATTCAATGTGCTCTGTTAGTGCTTTAGTTCATTGATTTTTAGTCTTGTTCCTGCTTAACATCTTGTTGTTCAATGTGTAACTTGTATGTCTAAACCATTGTTTCACCTAGCATGCTTGAACTATCTTATTCAATCACTAGCCTGTATAAATTATGTCATGTTTAACTTGTGATTATCATGTCTAAGGATCTGCCTATTGCTTTCTCTAGCATGCCTCAACCTGATTTAGTTCCATGTATGTCAGTATATTTGATGGTTTGCCTGATTTGTTTACTAAGGTTCTAGTTCAATCTGCTTTGCTAAGTTGTCTAATATTTCTAAGTAACTCCGGTCATATGCCTCATCTGTACAGTGTAATTTGTTTCCGCATGGTTGTTCAGTGATCCATGCTCTATGTCTTTAGTACTAGTTGTATGATTAACTCCTTAATCCTATAAAACTCTTGAAAAGTCTTTTGTGCTCCTATTGCTATATGTTTCACTAAATGTGTTATGTATGTCCCCAATTCCCAATACCCCTGTGTGAATTCTGTTAATGCTGGACCTGTTTGTTCTGTAGCCAATCAGGCTGCTTACTGATTTTTCAAAAAAAAATGTTTACATTGTTTTTCAAACTGTTTTACTAATTGATCAGTCCTTATTTTCAGAAAACATCTTTACTTATTGAATTATTTCAGTGTTGTTTTCTTGTCGAAACCTTTTCAAAACTATGTCAAGCACTCTCACTTTACTCCTAAGTCCCTAGGTTCTGTCCCTCCAGTGTGTGTACTGCCTTGGGATCCTCTTGATATTCCTTTGAACTCTGGCACACTGGGGTTGGCCCTTCCACACTAAACTTACTCAATCCTTGTTATGAAAAGTCTAGGTGTGAGCACTGCCCGGGATCCTTGAGGTCCTTAGGTAACTCTGACACCCCAGTACATAAATCTGGCTATGAAATCGTTTGCCATTTAAGATCATTGAAGGCCTGGCCTTACCAGGTTTGCCTTGGGCTTATTTCAGGCTCCCTATAGTTCTATTTTTGTTTCATTTATGTAATTTATTCATTGGTCTGTAATAATTATTTGTAAGCAAATATTAGGGTGGCTAGTGAAAAAATAGGGAGCGTAGTTGTATGATCTTGTTAATGATACTGGGTAGAAAGCATGTTATATGTTATTATTCTATGAGTTCTCATTAGAATCCATGTCCTAGGGTTGATATGCTTATTTACATGCAAATCATATCAAACCTGCATTAGATATCATGTTCTTAGGGCTTCACGTTTACTGCGTCAGCATATCACATATCGTCGATCCATGCTCTAATGTTGCAAAAGTATTCTCACTTAGAAATCCTGCTATTAGGTTAATGAATAACTTTAAAAAAAAAATTGTCACTCATGTGTGCATTTAGATATCATGTTCTAGGAATTATGTTTGAATTCATTTGAATACGCCTAGTTTAATTAAAATAAGTCACTGATCCTGAAGAGGCATAAAAACAGTCTCGCATATAGGTGTATGTTTTTCTGAGTATAACTGGTACTAATCTTTCATTTTCAAATCCGTGTCACCTAGAACAGCATGTCTGTAGGTTAAATAACTTCAAAACTGTTTGAAATATCTTATAATTGTTACTACGTACAGTCCCACGCCTAGGCAAGCCTTAGGTAATTAATCTCTATATAAAATTGGAAAATGTATTTTTGATTGTTTACTACTAAGTTTTACAGGACTTAAAATCAGTAGGCAAACTGATTAGGACCCTGCCATTGAGTTTGTAAAACAGTGTTGCATATTTTGTATATTAATGTTCACCTAGACATCTTGTCCTAGGACTCTTTCTAGAAACTGCCTGTATTTGTGTTTGAGACGTGTTGTTTGTTTTCTATATGTGTGGAGGTAAACATGAGCCTTATAATTGCTTTCTTTCACTTACTTGTTGGTCCTACCTGTTATTTGCTTGTTGCCTAGATTTTTCCTTCCTAAATACCTTAGGGGTTGTCTAGAATTGCCCAGATTTAGAGGTCATAAAACTCCTCCGGGACCACAAGGAAGGGACGGGTAACAACACGCTTAGAGCTCGCTAAATAAAATTCGCTTAATAACCACTAAGGGGTGGGGTAGTGGGTAGAAAAGGATATGATTACCCATGCGCTAATGCAACGTGTAGCCCCTCATCGAGGAGTGATTACCAGGCATTGCATGGATATGATATTATAGGATAAATAACTTAGGGGGGTGTGACAGCATGGCGACTCAGCTGGGGAATCTCGGCTTTTACCATTACAAACTGCTTTGTGAATTTGTCTAAATGTGCTTTATTTTGTTAATGCTTGCACCCTTTCCCTTTCCCCTTTATGCGCAATTAATTTTTTACTTTCCCAAGTATTTATTTTCCCAAAATGAAACTGACATGTTTCTTGTTTCCTTTGTAACCGCTTTTCAGTTATAACTTCTGTATTTACGCTCTCACTGCGTGCAAATACATGCTAACATGTTGTTTATTGCTTATTTATTGCTGCATAATCATGCTTAACATCATATTCCACTCGTGCCTAAACAAATCCTATAGCAACGCTTGATGAGTGGTTGCGCTCTTCATATTTATATCATCCCCTAAATTCGGAAAGACTTATTTACAGTAAAACTAGTCGATCAGCGGTGCAGTCGATGGTTTCGTGCCTTTCCCCTTCGAGTTGGCCTCATGAGGGTACCGGTCTAAAACCCCATAGAAACCTTACTCTTGTTATATTGTGCATGCATCATGGTCAAACCTAGTTGGGTTAACGTGTCATCCGCACAATAACCTTTTAAGCCATCCTTATCCAAAATTCCATCGGGGTTTTCATAATCCCAACGGACACGATCACGTTCTATGCGTTAATTTGGAGAACTAAATGCATGTATGCTAATCATAAGTGTATAAATAGTCGAGTCTGGTGGGGGAAAGGGCCTAACCATTTTTGTCTTGCAAAAAATGAGGCACGAGGTCCCCCGATTCGGTATGGTCAGCAATATCCCACCAATGCTCCTAGACTGGTGGGGAGACCTTCCTTCAAGTGATAAGAAACACGTGAGGAAGCATTTGAGCAATTTACCTTTTCTTATGGATATCCAGTCGAACTATATGATGATTGAGGCTGCCACTTTGTTTTGGTATAGTGAAAGAGCTGTATTCCACTTTGGGAATATTGAAATTACGCCGCTCTTAGAAGAAATAGGAGGACTTGCTGGGATAGCTTGGGAAAGCCCTAGGTTGTTGGTACCTGAGAACCGCGCGGGCAAAGGTTTTTTGAAAATGATGGGGTTGAAGAAGAATGATGAATTGGAGAGATTAAAACAATCTTACATACCTTTCAAGTACTTGTATGAAATATACGGTCACAGCAAATCATACCGTACCTATCATGACGAGTTTGCCATCACGTCTCTGGGTCATATCCACCACACGGTATTCGTGTTTATTGTGTGCTTTTTGGGCTTGATAGTGTTCCCGACAAAGAGGGAAAGGATTCATACCAGGCTAGCCATGGTAACCAGGGCCTTGTTGGAAGGGATCGATGGGAAAACCTCCAGCATTGTCCCTATGATCTTAGTTGATATTTACCGAGCCTTGGAGCATTGTCAAAGAGGAGTTAAACATTTTGAGGGTTGCAACTTGTTGTTGCAGTTATGGCTCCTAGAACACCTTCAAAAGGTCCAATATCACCAAGAACTTTCACGAAGGGCTTGGAATGATCACATTTCTTTCCATCACCCCAAGCGGATGACTTACATTCCGGACAGATTTGCTCATCCGGAAATTGACAATAAGTGGGTGGAATTATTTGATAATCTGACCAAGGAACAGGTGCAATGGATGTTCGAGTGGTTCCCGACGGACGAATTTATCATCAGATCTAGGGATGCACCACATTTAGTGTTGATCAGGTTGAGAGGTATATATCCCTATGTTCCTCTCCGAGTCATGAGGCAGGCAGGTAGAAAACAAGTTGTACCAAGGGTTGCCAAGATGGGTCACTTCAGAGCGGATTTTCAGGACGAAAACGTCCCCTACAAGTGCCAAGCTCAACACATGTGGCACTGCAAAATCATCATAGAGAAGAATAATATTGAACCAGACATGTACCATGCAGGATGTGCACCTTTCTACCAAGCATGGCTGGAAGACAACTTGGACGGGATAGTGAGGCCGGGAATCAGTCGAGGTAATAGAATCATAGATGAGGATGCAAAGGCTCAGGTCAAGTATAACCGGCTGTGCAAAAGGATCCGCGATTCCGAGAACGAGCACCGGGAAATACATGAGACCAACAAGAGGCTGATCGAGGAATGGAAAGAGATGGATGTCTTCTCCAATAGAAAGCTGGAATATCTGGAGTGAGGTATAGTGGAGTTAGAAGGCAAACTCATCAAAAGGATCGAGGATTGCTAGAATGCTGAAGGGAATGAAGGAGGACACCTGGCTAGAGCGTACCTACTGTTGGGACTGCGCGAGCTGGTGAACTTGTTCGATGGAATCAAGAACATCGAATCTGGGGAAGGTCCTTCTAGGACCAAATAGGCTAGATTTAATAAGGTTGGATGACATTAGTGACTTATTTGTTATTTTCAGTATCGTTTTTGGGATTCGTCTATCTATATTATTGAAATGAGGCATTTTGGCATCTAAGTTCTCCAAATCAACTTGTTGCTAGGCCTACCTCGGGCACAACAAGGCTCCCAAATTAAGACGCGCATTTATATTCCTGCAATATGTGTTTAAATGTTGCAAATACTTTCGTCATAACCCTCACTGACTTGTTACCTTTTGTTTTTATTTTATTTCTTTTGATTATTCCCCTTCCCCAAAGGTTGGTTCATGCATTCTGGCATAATCAACATACCATACAAGATCCAGGGGCCCTCCACCTTCTCCTCCTACTAGTCCGCCTAAAGGCAAAGGCCAGATGGAGGACTTGAGCAACATCAGAAAGGAAAATGCTACACCAGTTGAACACCCAGAGGCTTCGGACAGTCGGACTACTCAGATCCAGACTGATGCTGTGTCACAACTTGAGAAAAGGCTGCTAAAACTTCAAGGGGAACTTTAACATGTTCGGAACCTAGAAAACTTGTCCTTCTCGCTCAGCGTCCCAGACATTACCCATCCAAACACTCAAAGCTCTGCATCATCTCAGAATACACCCAACAAACAGAATCCTCTGCAACTCACCACTATATAACTCCACCGCAAAATCAAACTATCCCACCACAATACCAAGAAAACACCTGTCACACTCCCCGAAACACCCCACTCATCATTCCTGAACCACAAAACCTCACCAATGATCACCTCTATGCTTAGGAACCAGGCCACCAGAATAACCCCATATACGTGGAGACGCTACCTCACTCCACTCAACCCATCTCTTACACACCGAAATCCAGTGAGAAGGACATGCTTATTAGGAACTTGGCCGAAGAACTCAAGAAATTGACTAGCCGAGTTCAAGGCGTTGAAAGAGGTAAGGGGATCGAAGGATTGAATTATGAAGGTCTCTGCATACAGCCTGATGTACAACTACCGGAGGGTTAAAAATCTCCCAAGTTCGAGATGTTCGCCGGTACTGGTGATCCCAGGGTCCATCTGAGGACCTATTGTGACAAACTGGTCAGAGTTGGAAGAGACGAAAAGATTCGGATGAAATTTTTCATGAGGAGCCTCACAGGGGATGCCTTGTCTTGGTACATCAGCCAGGACCCCAAGAAGTGGCTTAATTGGGTGAGTATGGCCTCGGATTTCATGGACCGATTCAGGTTCAACACGGAAAATGCACCGGACATATTTTACATCGAGAATCTCAAAAAGAAACTCACTGAAACCTTTTGCGAGTATGCCACTCGTTGGAGGTCAGAAGCGGCCAAGGTTAGGCCGGCATTAGATGTAGAACAGATGAACAAATTCTTCGTCAGGGCACAGGACCCGCCATATTATGAGAGACTGATGGTAATTGAAAATCGCAAATTTTCCGACATCATCAATCTTGGGGAATGAATTGAAGAAGGTATCAGGAGCGGAATGGTCACTAATTTTGAGGCACTGCAAGACACCAACAAAACACTGCAGTTCGGTGGCATATCCAAGAAGAAAGACGTAGGAGAGGTAATGGTTACACAGGGGCCCAAATCTCCACTGACATATAGAACCTCTCCACTTACATACCAAGCACCCCCACCCACATATCAGCCAGCACCTCCATCTACATATCAGCAATTACATCCACCCACATATCAACCCACTTCTCCCAGACATTCCCAACCAGCCACTGCCTATCACACATACAACTCCCAACCGTCTCACTTTCAATCACCTCCAGCTCGCAAAAATTTCCCAAGACCTCGACCAAACTTTGACCGCAGGCCACCCAAATAATATACCGCCATTGCCGAGCCCATTGACTAGCTGTACAAAATGTTGAAAGTTGCAGGTTACGTTACCCCTATCCCTGCAGTGATCACAGAGAATCCATCCTAATGGGTCAATTCGAACAAAACATGTGCATATTATTCCGGCATGAAAGGACATATCATTGATGAATGCCTCTCATTGAAGGATAAGATCCAGGCTCTGATCGAAAACAAAATCATACAAGCTAAGAAAGCTGCTCCTAATGTTCGCAATAACCCCATACCCGATCACAGGGGTGGAGGTGTCAATGTGATAGAAATAGATGAAAAATGGGACCCAGAGGGGTCAATCAGGTTGATCAAAGAAGGTGATGATCCCAAGAAACCGGTGGTTACTCTCAATCCCATCACAGTGCAGATACAGCCGTCAGGAGAGGCTGAGGTGACTACATCATTCCCGTTCGAGTTTGAGGTATCACCGCCTACAGATACTCCCACACTATTCGAGGTTGAAATAGCACCACCTGCAGTGACTCATGTCCCATTCGAAGTAAAGGTAGCCACACCAATTACTGTGACAGTGTCAACTACGCCGCCTTTCAACACTAATGTCGTGCCTTGGGATTACGTAGCTGAAGCTAGAAGGAAAGGAAAGGTCAAGGTAGAAGAAGATGGTGTTGCACAGGGGATGACCAGGACTAGAAGGGTCTACACACCCGAACACTTGAGAGAATTTAGCAAACAGAATTCTAACAGGCCTCCCGTCATTGAGACAGGACCAGATGACCTCTGGAGGAAGGTACAAGCTAGGGAATACTCGGTCATAGATCATCTAAATAAAACTCCGGCCCAGATATCTATATTATCACTGCTGCAGAATTCGGAAGCACATAGGAGTGCTCTGATGAAAGTGTTGAATGAAGCTTATGTACCTAACAACATCACAAGTGGAGAGACGGCTAACATGGTGGGAAAGGTATTAGAAAGTCACAAGATTACTTTCCACGAGGATGAACTACCACCAGAAGGCTTAAGTCACAACATGGCACTGCACATTACCGTGCAATGTGAAGATTACTTCATTACCAAGGTTCTGATTGATGAAGGGTCCAGACTTAACATTTGCCCATTGACAACACTAAAAAGGTTGGGCAAGGGACTGTACGAAATACGAGAAGGATCCATGAATGTAAAGGCTTTCGATGGGTCTCAAAGGTCCACCAGTGGAGAAATCAGTATATGTTTGCAGATGGAGCCTACATGTTTTGAGGTTGAATTTCAGGTGTTAGATATATCCGCGTCCTATAATCTGTTACTAGGACGACCATGGATACATGTCGTTGGGGCTGTGGACTCAACTTTGCATCAGGCGGTAAAATTCGAGTGGAATCATCAAGAAGTCATTATCCGGGTCAACGCAATAGACAAGGATAAGTGGTGGAGTAGTAAGATTGAAAGCATAATGAATTGGAGCGGATACGAACCTCGCAAAGGTCTCGCTAAGAATCTTCAAGGCATTCCAAGCCAATACGGCTAAAGCGCCACGACACTACCTTTGGCCTGGGCTACCAGTACACTTGGCAAGAGTACGATGACTGGACGCCACCATGGCGCGGTCCTTAATATCCATTGGAGCAGCCCATACCACATCTGGAATAGATTTTCCATCAAGCCGACGTCATAGGGGGACCAGAGGAGGAGGAAGCAATAGCAGCCTTAAGGAACTTATTCTTGGAAGACGAGGATATGGATTGTTGTGTCATCGTAGAGGAGGAGGAGGAGGAAGGCCCTACCATCCAAGCTGTGAGCAAGGGATCGTTCCTCAGAAACTGGACTGTCAGACCATCCAAGGCCCGACGAGTCCCGGGGTTGCAAGCTGAACAGGCTTTCCAAGAAAATGATTTCCCTTTCTTGCATTCTGTTTTAAATAAAATTACCAATGTTCCGAAACATTTGTTTAAATTATTGAAAATCACTTTTATGTTTTAATGAATCGATATTTACTATTTTTTCCCTCATACTTTTACCTATACAGCATTACTATTTACTGTCTTGATGAACCAATGACTGTGACATGCAATGAGACAACGCAACAAAAGGACAGTGATTCAGAAGAAGATATCATACCCGAGGAAATCGTCAGAGAAGTAGAGGACTTCGAGAACTAGCCTAAGTCCAATCTAGACGAGACCGAGGTAATCAACTTGGGAGATTCAGGGATTGTCAAAGAAACCCGCATCAGCATCTACCTGTCACCGCCAGAGAAAGAAGAGTATACACAATTCCTGAAGGAGTATGAAGACATATTTTCATGGTCGTATGATGATATGACCGGAATAAGTACATCTATCGTGGCTCACAAGTTGCCCACCAATCCAATGTGCCCACCAGTGAAGCAGAAGCTCCAGAAGTTCAAGCCTGATATGAGTTTGAAAATCAAGGAGGAAGTCACCAAATAAATCAACACCAAGATCCCCAAGGTGGTTGAATATCCAACATGGTTAGCCAACATCGTGTCAGTTCCAAAGAAGGATGGAAAGGTTAGAGTTTGCGTCGATTACCGGGATCTCAACCGAGCCAGTCCAAAGATGATTTCCCTCTTCCAAACATACACATCCTAATCGACAATTGTGCCAAACATGAGCTCCAGTCATTTGTGGATTGCTTCGCCGGTTACCATCAGATCTGGATGGACGAGGAGGACGCTGAGAAAATGGCTTTCATCATGCCGTGGGGATTATACTATTATATGATGATGCCATTCGGCCTAAAGAATGTTGAGGCCACTTACATGAGGGCTATGACTACTATCTTCCATTACATGATACATAAAGAGATCGAGGTATATGTGGACGACGTCATCATCAAGTACAAGAAAGCCCAGATCATATAGCAGATTTGAGGAAGTTCTTCAACAGATTTTGGAAATACAACTTGAAATTAAACCCTGCAAAGTGTGCATTCGGGTTTCCTGTCGGAAAATTGCTTGGGTTCATTCTCAGCCGTCAAGGAATAGAACTGGATCCATCAAAAGTCAAAGCCATCCAGGAGTTGCCACCACCAAAGAACAAGAAGGGTGTAATGAGTTTTCTGGGACGACTAAATTACATCAGCCGGTTCATATCCCAATCCGCAATCATATGTGAACCAATCTTCAAGATGCTAAAGAAAGACACTGCAACCAAATGGACCAAGTATTTTCAAAAGGCCTTTGACAGAATCAAGGAGTACTTATCGACGCCACCAGTTTTGGTTCCTCCAGATCCAGGTAGACCCTTATTACTCTACCTTGCAGTACTAGATGGAGCTTTCGGTTGCGTTCTGGGGCAGCATGATGAGATAGGGAGAAAGGAACAGGTTATCTAGTATCTGAGTAAGAAGTTCACTCCATACGAGGCACGGTATTCTCTACTGGAACGTACCTGTTACGCTCTAACCTGGGTCGCTCAGAAGTTGAGACACTACTTTTGTGCCTACACAACATATCTCATATCAAGGATGGATCCCTTGAAGTATATCTTCCAAAAACCCATGCGCACTAGCAAGCTGGCTAAATGGAAAATCATACTGAGTGAGTTTGACATCATCAATGTGACTCAGAAAGTGGTCAAGGGATAGGCATTGGCAGATCATCTTGCAGAAAATCATGTGGGAGGAGAATACGAACCCTTGAAAACGTATTTTATTGATGAAGAAGTATTGTTCATAGGAGAAGACATTGTTGAATACTACGATGGTTGGAGGATGTTCTTTGATAGAGCGGAAAATTTCAAAGGAGTCGGCATTGGAGCTATTTTGGTATAGGAAACCCGCCAACACTATCCGGTATCTGCCAAACTCAGATTTCCTTGCACCAACAACATGACAGAGTATAAAGCTTGCATACTAGAACTCAACATGGCCATCGACATGAATATTCAAGAGCTTCTGGTAATCGGCGACTCAGATTTGTTTATACACCAGGTACAAGGAGAATGGGCCACCAAGAATTCCAAGATATTTCCATATCTGCACCACGTGCAGGAATTGAGAAAGAGGTTCACAAAGACAGAATTTCGGCTCGTCCCCAAATTCAGAACGAGTGTGCCGATGCACCAGCCATATTATCATCCATGATAAGCATCCGGATAAAAACTTCATTGATCCTATTCCAGTGAAGATCCATATCAAGCCAGCATATTGCGCCCATGTGGAAGAGGAAGCAGACAGGAAGCCTTGGTTCCACGACATCAAGGAATACTTGGAAAAAGGGGAGTACCCAGAGCATGTGAATCATACACAGAAACGTATGCTTCGGAGGTTTTCCAACAGTTTCTTTCACAGCGGAGGAACCCTATACAGGAGAACTCCCAACTTGGGATTACTGAGATGTGTTGACGTAAAGGAAGCTTCTAAGCTACTTGACGAAATACATGCTGGGACCTGCGGCCCGCAAATGAATGGTTTTGTCTTGGCGAAAAAGATACTTAGAGCTGGTTATTTCTGGATGACCATGGATAATGATTGCATCTAGTATGTTCGGAAATGCTACCAATGTCAGGTACATGCAGACATGATAAAAGTGCAGCCAAATGAGCTCAATGCAACTAGCTCACCTTGTCCATTCGCCGCTTGGGGGATGGACATCATCGGCCCTATCGAGCCCACCGCCTCAAATGGGCACAGGTTCATCTTGGTAGCTATTGATTACTTCACAAAATGGATTGAAGCAGCATCTTACAAGGTAGTGACTAAGAAAGTCGTGGCAGACTTTGTCTGCGACCAGATTGTTTGTCGGTTCGAAGTTCCAGAATCAATCATCACCAACAACGCTTCCAATCTCAACAATGATATAATGAAGGCCATGTGCGAGATTTTCAAAATGAAGCACAAGAACTCCACAGCATATAGACCTCAGATGAACGGGGTTGTAGAAGCCGCCAACAAAACATCAAGAAGATACTGAGAAAAATGGTAGAAAATCACAAATAGTGGCACGAAAAACTATCATTATCCTTATTGGGGTACCGCACCACAGTCCGCACATCAACCGGGGAAACTCCCTACTTGTTGGTTTATGGTACAGAAGCTGTTATTCCTGCCGAAGTAGAGATTCTTTCCTTGAGAATCATACAAGAAGCTGAGCTCAGCGACGTAGAGTGGATAAGGGGTCGTTATGAGAAACTATACCTCATAGACGACAAAAGGATGAACGCAGTGTGTCACAGGCAACTCTATCAGAACAGAATGTCCAGAGCCTTCAACAAAAAAGTCAAGCCAAGACAATTCACACCGGGGCAGCTGGTGTTGAAAAATATCTTTCCGCGTCAAGATGAAGCCAAAGGGAAATTCTCTCCTAATTGGCAAGGTCCTTACATGGTTCACAGAGTGCTGACATGAGGAGCTCTCATACTTGCAGAAATGGACGGCGAAGTCTGGCCAAAACCGATCAACTCAGATGCAGTTAAACAATACTATGTGTAACTCTTTATGCTTTCTCAAATGATGTAAACTGAACTACGTCCGACCTTATTCCCGTTTAATAGGGGATACATAGGCAGCCCTATGGTTTCTGTCACAAACCAATAAAAATCTTATTTTCCCCCACAATTGGAAGCTGGGGCATAATTTTGAGAAGGACCCTCAAAATTTCGAAGCAAGATCAGCCGATCGCAGCATGTACAACAGTTAGAGACATCAATTCATCTAACGGGGCATAATTTTGAGGAGGACCCTCAAAGTTCCATAGCAAAAGAGGTTGCAATGTCTAGGATCTTGTCACGATCGTCGGTTCATCTAAAATTATTAAAGTACATTTTTACAATGTCTTTACAAAACTATGCATGCTTGCTTGTAAGGTAACTCTGTTTAGCCAAACGCTACCCCGATGATGTAAACAGGATCATCAGACCAAGCAAAGCAGGACAAGCAAAGCCAGCGGGGACACGAATCAACCTCCCCCATCTACAAAACTCACGATTTTTCTTTCGATGCAGGGACAAAGGATAGACATGCCGCAAAGTCACAATCCTCACAATAATCGCATTATCAAAATCTGCTACCAGCTAAGAAGTTCTGCTACTATCTACTCTTCATTCTACGTTATGCATAAGGTTAAACACTGCCTTCCCTTGCATTGGCTAATCTCTGCCTTCATCTTGCATGAGGTTAAGCTCTACCTCCCCCATTTGCATAAGGCTAATCTCTGCCTTCCCTTTGCATAAGGCTAATCTCTGCCTTCATTTGCATGGGACTAAGCCCTGTCCCGTATCTTGCATGAGACTAAGATCTGTCTCAACCTTGCATAAGGTTAAGCTCTACCGCCGCATTCGCATAAGGCTAATCTCTGCCTTCATTTGCATGGGACTAAGCCCTATACCGCATCTTGCATGAGACTAAGCTCTGTCTCTATACCTGTATGAGGATAAGCTCTGGCTCCGCATTCGCACAAGGCTAATCTCTGCCTTCATTTGCATGAGACTAAGCCCTGTCCCGCGTATTTCATGAGACTAAGCTCTGTCTACATACCTGCATGAGGCTAAGCTTTGCCTCCGATTTACATTATTTTCATCGAGACTAAGCGTTTTCTCTCCAACATTATCTACTTTTCTCTTCTTTCAGGCTAAGCTCTGCCATCCACTTCGCAAGACTAAGCTTTGTCTTGTTGACATCATATTAATGCATCTCATGGGCTGAAATATCGCCAACCTATCCAAAGGCGTCATAGTCTAAAGGCGTCATCGTCCTCATATTCGGAAGACACCATGTCATGGCCTGAGGATCTCTCTCGACTTGCATATCATTATTCAAAGGCGTCATAGTTCAGAGGCACCATCATCATGGCCCGAGAACATAATTTCATGGCCTGCGAATCTCACACCGAACAGTTCATGGCCCAGGACATCATGGTCTAAGGACGCCATCCCTAACGGTCCGAAGACGACTATCATAGTCCAAAGGGAACCTGCATCATGTTTAAATTTCGGCATAATATATACTTGTAGCATCTTCATTTGCAGGTGACCCGGCAAGCAACTGCTATCCCAGCGGGAGCGATCTTGCTCCATTTCCTTCATTTATCTCAAAATCTGGCCTCTCACCATAACCAATCCTTCGCTTATCCCCAAACATTTTGTCCGTTTTTATGATGACTTCATCGATATATTTCGTCTATGAATCCAGAATTATACACGGCCTGACTCCTGTAAAACCAGGATATGTAGGCAGCCCAGAAGCCAGAGTGCGGCCTAAATCTCTCAAACCGTTTCGCTCGGTCAAAATTGGCCATCATATATTTACCCGACAACTCTTTCATCCTTTCCGGATAAAGAGGGGCAGCTGTTGATACCCAATTTTTACCAAAATAATTTTTTAATTCCATATATATATATATATATATATATATGTATCTTCAAAATCATGCATTCGCATCAATTGGTAATTTTTCATATTTTTATTAATTTGCCCAGTATTTTATTTCTAATAAATAATCATAAAATTGCATCACAAATGATTTCAAGAATATTTTTTGGTTTAATTTACTATTTATGGTCTTATTAAGTCCAATTATTCTATAAATAGCCAAATTGGCACCTTTTGGCTACATTTACAATTATAGCCCATGCATATATTTTTGTATTATTTTTATTAGAAATTAGACTTTTGTTTTTTAAATACTATATAACCATTTTTAAAACATTTAACATGCATAAAATTCATTTTATAAGTAGTAATTATTTTACAAAGTATTTTTAATTAATTCATTTGGGGTATTTAACAAATAGCCATTTTTCATTTCAATCCCAACCTAAATGAGTCAACCCAAATACCAACCCAATACAACCCTCCCAAACCCCTCATTTTTCTCTCATCACTCCGCCGTCACCCATTCCCCTTCTCTCCAAATGCTCTCCAAACCTAACCCTAACTCTCCCTCGCCGTCACTCATCTGCCGTCGACCTTGGTGGTCTCTCACCACCCTCAGACCTCCAAGGGTCTCTCTTACACCAGGTTTTGTTGTCTCAAAGGTCCTCAAGGGACCAGGGCTAGTCCACTTACGACTTTGGTTCTGTCTCGCCGGTTTCAGGCCGTTATGGTTCGATTTTGAGTAAGATCTTCCTATTTCGCTTTAAACCTATGGGTTTCTAAGACTATATCTTCATCTCTATGTTATTTTTTCAAAACCCTAATTGCATATCTTGAACTTCTCAGATCTGTACAGATCTGAGATGGTTCGAACTTATTTTTTACTTGTTTTGTGAAGATTCTTCTGACTTTTCGAAGTAGCTTTTCATTTTTCGAAACTGGGGTTTCTTAAAAGTCTTTCATCAAAAACGCTTTCTGGTTTTAAGTGTTTAATATCATGTTCTTATGTGTTTTCGACTTATTTTATTAAGTTTTTCCTTAACTTTAACTAGTTTATGCTAAAACCCCAATTTTTTGACATTTTTGTTTGGATTCTGAGTTTGTCCTTGTTACTTGCTACATGATTTTGTTATGTGCTTTGATTCGCATTATTTCTCCTTCGTTTAATTTGAATGTCTTGTGATTTTACCCTAGTATGTCTCTATTAGGATTTCAGATTCGACTCTTGACTGATTCTGTGTGTTTATACTTGGCTTATCTGTTTATTCATGGAAATCTATATTATTTACCTTAAATCAGTATTATTTGTTTTAAGTCTTTGATTCAATGATTTGCTATACTGATACTTATGTGCTGATTTCTCGATTATTTTCCTATTTTTACACCTTTTAATTATTTCTTGCCTTATTTTGATTAACCGTGATATTTAATGATTCTTCACTAGTTGTTTCCTTAATTAAACTCCTGTTTATTTACCCCTAATTTCCTACTCCGTACCTAAGTCTTACTTGATTTCTTTCCTTAAATATTGTCCTGCTCTTTACCGTTGATTGATTAACCCATGATAATGGGAGACTATGTTGATTTATGTATGACTGATTCTGTAAATTTCCCTAATTGCTGCACAATTGATTTTTTACCTTATTTTGTCCAGCTCTCAGCTGCTATATATACTCTCCTCTATTCTCACTACACACACGAATAATAGTTTAAAAACTCTCTCTTACACTCAAAACTCTCTGCTCTTCTTTGTTACTTGCAACTGTCACTGAACTAGCCGGCTGTAAGCCAAGGCTAGTTATTGCACCACATCTGCTCGTATCCTGTGTTTTTCTCCCCTTAACTTGTATGTCCTAATTCAATTTCAAGTCCAAAATTCAATGTGCTCTGTTACTGCTTTAGTTCATTGATTTCCAGTTTTGTTCCTGCTTAACATCTTGTTGTTAAATGTGTAACTTGTATGTCTAAATAATTGTTTCACCTAGCATGACTGAACTACCATGTTTAATCACTAGCCTGTATGAATTTTGTCATGTTTAACTTATGATTAGCATGTCTAAGGATCTGCCTATTGCTTTCTCTAGCATGCCTCAACCTGATTTAGTTCCATGTATGTCAGTATGTTTGATGGTTTGCCTGATATGTTTACTAAGGTTATGGTTTAATCTGATTTTCTAAGTTGTCTAATATTTCTAACTCTGGTTCTATGCCTCATCTTTCCAATGTAATTTGTTTCCACATGGTTGTTCTGTGATCCATGCTCTATGTCTTTACTACTAGTTGTATGATTAACTCCTTAATCCTATAAAACTCTTGAAAAGTCTTATGTGCTCCTGTTGTTATATGTTTCACTATATGTGTTCTGTATGTCCCCAATTCCCAATACCCCTGTGTGAATTCTGTTAATGTTGGACCTGTTGGTTCTGTAGCCAATTAGGGTGCTTACTGATTTTTCAAAAAAAAAATGTTTACATTATTTTTCAAACTGTTTTACTAACTGATCAGTCCTTATTTTCAGAAAACTTCTTTACTTATTGAATTATTTCAGTGTTGTTTTCTTGTCTAAACCTTTTCAAAACTATGTCAAGCACTCTCACTTTACTCCTAAGTCCCTAAGTTCTGCCCCTCCAGCGTGTGTAATGCCTTAGGATCCTCTTGAGATCCCTTTGAACTCTTGCACACTAGAGATGGCCCTTCCACACTGCACTTACTCAATCCATGTTATGAAAAGTCTAGGTGTGAGCACTGCCCGGGATCCTTGAGGTCCTTAGATAACTCTGACACACCTGGACACAAATATGGCTATGAAATCCTTTGGCATTTAAGATCATTGAAGGCCTGGCCTTACCAGGTTTTCCTTGGGCCTATTTCAGGCTCCCTATATTTTGATTTCTGTTTCATTTATGTAATTTATTCATTGGTCTATACTAATTATTTGTAAACAAATATTGGGGTGGCTAGTGGAAAATGGGGAGGGTAGCTATATGATCTTGTTAATGATACTGGGTAGAAAGCATGTTATAGGTTTATATTCTATGAGTTCGCATTAGAATCCATGTCCTAGGGCTGATATGCTCATTTACTTCCATATCAAACTTGCATTAGATATCATGTTCTTAGGGCTTCACGTTTACTGCTTCAGCATATCACATATCGCCAATCCATGTTTTAATGTTGCACAAGTATTCTCACTTAGAAATCCTGTTATTAGGTTAATGAATAACTTTAACAAAAAATCTGTCACTCATGTGTGTATTTAGATACCATGTTCTAGGAATTCTGTTTGCATTCAATTGAATACACCTAGTTTAATTAAATAAGTCACTAATAAACAGTCTCGCATATAGGTGTATGTTTTTATGAGTATAACTGGTACCAACTTTTCATTTTCAAATCCGTGTCACCTAGAACAGCATGTTTGTAGGTCAAAAAAACTTCAAAATTGTTTAAAATATCTTGTAGTTGTCACTACGTACAGTCCCACGCCTAGGCAAGCCTTAGGTAGTTAATCTCTATATAAAATTGGAAACTGTATTTTTGATTGTTTACTGCTAAGTTTTACAGGACATAAAATCAGTAGGCAAACTGATTAGGACCCTGCCATTGAGTTTGTGAAATAGTGTTGCATATTTTGTATATTAATGCTCACCTAGACATCCTGTCCTAGGACTCTTTCTAAAAACTGCCTGTATTTCTATTTAAGACGTGCTGTTTGTTTGCTATATGTGTGGAGGTAAACATGAGCCTTTTAATTGCTTTTTTCACTTACTTGCTAGTCCTACCTGTTATTTGCTTGTCGCCTAGATTTTTCCTTCCTAAATACCTTAGGCGTTGTCTAGAATTGCCTAGATTTAGAGGTCCTAAAACTCCTCCGAGACCACAAGGAAGGGACGAGTAATAGCACGCTTAGATCTAGCTAAATAAAATTCTCTTAATAATCACTAAGAGGTGGGGTAATGGGTAGAAAAGGATATGATGACCCCATGCGCTAATGCAACGTGTAGCCCTTCATCGAGGAGTGATTACCGGGCATTGCATGGATATGATCCTATAGGATAAATAACTTAGGACCCCTTTCACTCATTTAAATATGTGTGCTTAGACTGCTTATTTACACCTGTTTAATTCACAAAGTAAGTTTGGTCTGGACCCACAGTTGTGGACTTCGAGGGGCACCTTCCCCTTGAAGTAACTTCAAGCCCTTACTGAATATCTGATTATACAATTAGTGTTATAAATGACCAGTAATAGGTGCCCTAACGCACCTTAATTTGTTACGTGGCGACTCTTAAAACTCCTTACATCCCTTTTCCCAAAAGGAAAGGAGTTATCCCAATAATGTCAAAAACCCTGACTAATCTGAAAGGAGAGGAAAAAGGGGGCGTGACAAGCCCTGCCTCGTGGGGAATCCCCACCTCGAGGGGCATCCCTTCCTCGTAGGGCACCCCTACCTCGTGCGACACCCCTACCTCGTTGGTACTGCTCTGGCGCCTAAGTAAGGTCGTGTCCGAAGCGCTAATCCTCTCGATCTCGCTGCAGTGTCCGGGAAGCCACCTCTGCAACCTGTCGGACGTAATCTTGCAAAGTCGCTCCCTCACCGGCATGTTGTTGCATCTGCAGCCCCATCTGGTAGACTATATGTAGGCCAATAGCCTACACAATGTATAAAATATAAACTACAGAACACTATGTTATAGTTATATAATTAATAATAGTAGAAAACATACCAGGGCCTCGTGCCGCCCGGCGTATGAAACGTACCGACCGCCAGCTTGATGAATGGGATTCCAGACAAAAAGTCGGGTAACACGGCAGTACCAGGGCATATAAAGCTGGATAGTCTCCATCTGGATCTGTGAAGGCGAGGGCGGAATCAGGTCAGCTCGTCGGTCCCAAGTATGGACCTGCGCCTCTAGCCATGCCACATATGCGTCTCCACCCTAGAACGATCATCCCGCTGATAATGTGTGGGCTCCCATGTAGGCCCTCTCGGTATATACTACGGACAGCCAAACTGGCGAAGTACCCGCTCCGTGGCATGATGCTCCACAATATCGAGGTACATCAGCGGGACGAAAGTGCTCCAAATCAATCGGTCGGCCGAGCAATAATCGGGCAGGCCACCTATCAAGTCGTCGATGTATGGAGTCCAGATGAACTATCAAATAACAACAGAAAACGTGAGTATGCGCAACACATGTGATGCTATACCAAGTAAAGTTAGGTACACATTTACCTGTGCGCCCTCCAGCATATCCTACACATCCCTGCAAATGGGGAGATTATGCCGAGCCTCGTAATCTCGTACATATCCACGCCGGAGAACCTACCTCCTAGCTAGAGGGAGAAATGGAGATGGTACATCCGGAGGTAATGGTGGTAGAGGTGGTTGCAACTGCAAGAACCGCTCCCAGGCCCTAACCTAACATACAAAGTTTATGTAAAGTTTAAGATAAATTTTTACTATATAGAATTGGAAGGAATAAACAGATTATTCGAATATAATGTCACCTGTAGAAGCGGAAAAAATCCACATAAGTCATGCTGGGTGCCCATGCTCACCCGGCACAGATGCCTGTACAAGTAGGCGAGAACAGCAGCACCCCAGCTGTACTGGGGCAAATCATCTACCAGCTGAAAATGATGAAGAAATCGCAAGCTGACTAGGTTCCCCGAAGTGTTTGGGAACAAGACCCCTCCAAACATAAGGAGCAGCAGCAACCTCGTATACCGGTGAATATACAGATCATGTGTCTCACCGGTGATGTTGGGGTGCAAAATCTCCAAATGCTGTCGAATAGCTGTCAAACTCATGCGACTGACCCCTCAGTGTGCAGTCTCATCCTGTGGTCTGAAACCAGCAAGCTACTGCAGTATGTCCAAATACTGCCCAAGCATCATCTCTCTCATGTCCTGAGGCAGTGCAACGGGCAATCCATCAACAGGCATCCCATATAAAACCTACACGTCCTGCAGCGTGATGGTGGCATGGCCAATGGGCAGGTGGAAAGTGTGCATCTCCAGTCGCCACCGCTCTATCAGGGCCATGATCAAAGAGCCCTGCAGTGAGCTGCTGCAGTATGTCCAAATACTGCCCATGCGTCATCTCTCTCATGGCCTGAGGCAGTGCAACGGGCAGTCCATCAACAGGCATCCTATATAAAACCTCCAATGGGCAGGTGGAAAGTGTGCGTCTCCGGTCACCACCATTCTATCAGGGCCGTGATCAAAGACCAGTCGAGTTGCAGCCTCTTGATCTCCAAAATCATGTAGAAGCCCGTATCTCGTAGGCACTAGACTACACGGGTATGGAGATCTCTGTCCTTCATAAAATCTCACATGTCGTCCACTCTCCTGGCGCAGAGAGTCTGGGCCAGTAACTCTCCCTCACATACGTAGGCGGACCTATGATCGCCCGGTAACACTAATAGCTCATCGGAGAAAGGTCCGGGATACATAGGCGGCACGTCCATGTCGTCTACTGTAAATTAAACAACATTAATTGTATGTTTGATCTATAAATTAAATAATTATTTTTTATAATTATACAATATTTAATTGGACAGAGTATATATCTATAGGTTCCAGGCTCGATATTTGAGGCTTAGTAGCATCAACCTATCCTGAATCATTATGTGTGTCAATTTTAATTTTTTCATAATTTTGTATGTTTGATCTGTAAATTAAATAATTATTTTTTATAATTATACAATATTTAATTGGACAGAGTATATATCTATGGGTTCCAGTCTCGATATTTGAGGCCCATTAGCACCAAGTTATCCTGAATTCTTATGTGTGTCAATTTTAATATTTTACATGTTAGTTTCATAAAGCTATATGTTTGTTTTGTAAATTAAATAATTAAATTTTTATAAATTGGACAGAGTTTGTATTTGATCTATCAGTATAAGAGATACTTAAATTACATGGATTCTACGCTACAAGGCTCTACATTTTACTACGCTAAAAGGGCACTATATTACTAGTCTTTAAGCAAATAAATAATCTAAACTAGTAAAATATGTAAAAACAGCAAATACATTTTAATCACAAAACATTCACAAAAATACATATAAAACAGTAAAAAAAATTATTAACATTTTTATTAACAAATAATAATGATTTCTCAATTTTTACATATTTTTTTAGAACACTAATATCTTAGTCCGGATAAAAATAACATACTATTTTAATCACAAAAAAAATACAAAACAACATGTAAACACATTCAAAACAACTAATATGCCTTATTATACGAGTTTCGACATAAACTAAATCGAAATACCTCGATTTATGTTTTTCGAAAAGTTGATAAATTGAAAATTTGAGCCCGAAACAAGCAAACCACAATAATAGAAGACTTGGCTAGGATGTGGAACCTACTATCTTATCTTTTTGTGTGACGGATGGGGTCCACTATAACTTTTTTGGATGAAATTGGGGGGGGGGGGGGGGGGGGGAATGTTCTGTTTTTTTAATAAAATGGGGGAGGGGGGGATTGGTTCGATGATCGTGGGGAAGAAGAAGGGGCCCCTTTTTATCTATATATAGCGCGGTATATAATAGCTATAGACATATAACGCTTTTATATACCGCGTTATGCATAGCTGTCTTATCAGTTGAGGCATAACACGATTTATAAGGGCATTATATATGTATAACGCTCTTTTAACGAGAGTTATACGTTAACGTCCAAAACATCGTTAAAGTATACCGCTCTTTAAAAGAGCGTTATACATAGATATGTCACTCTTTTTTTACACTTATTTCCGTCATTTTTGTTAAAAAGAACCACATTGAGGTTATGGACTCTGTCTTTTTGGGTCTTAGGATATTATGGCAAAATAATTGAAAACTTTAATAATTCACATCGGACAAGGAAATAAAGAATTAGGAAGGCTAAAAATAATAATTTTTCCTTGTATCCCTAGGTTAGGGTTTGTGAAAAATATGGGTTTTATATGATTTGGGGAAAGAATCTTGACCATTGG
Organism: Nicotiana paniculata; assembly: GCA_005239505.1. Lineage (NCBI taxonomy): Eukaryota > Viridiplantae > Streptophyta > Magnoliopsida > Solanales > Solanaceae > Nicotiana > Nicotiana paniculata. The sequence continues at coordinate 13,945 of ML347800.1, read as the reverse complement.
ATTAAAGAGGATGGATGGCTGAGATTAGATGGGTTAATGGGTTGGGTGCTGGGCCGTTCCGATTTGGGCCTTTGTGGCCAGATTTGTGCTCAAAATTGACCTAATTAACCAAAAACTTATCAACCCAATATTAACTCTTGCCTATTAAATAAAAAAACAAAAATAAAAATACTATCAAAATATTAATTAGTCCTGCTTAAGTAAAATAAACGATCAAAATAAAATTAACCGTTAAAACAAAACTATTTTTGGTATTTTTTTCAAATATCATACTAAAATAAAAATAGAATTAGGTTAAAATCTACTAATATCCTTGAAAAAGATATGTAATGAGGTAAAAAACAAAGTGAAACTATTTTTATGTTTTCAAATGTTATAATAAAGTAAAAAATAGAGAAAATAAGCTAAAGTCATGGTAAAATTAAAATACTATTATTATAAATATACTAATTGACCGTAAACTAAAGATGAAAATATAGAAATGTGAGAAACATGATAAATAAAACTATTTTGTGTTTCTTAATTTATGTCTTAAGAAAAAGTAAAATAGATTAAAATTATATTACAATAAACTCAAGTAAATATTTAAAATATTAAAGTACTAAAACTAACTTTAAAATTTGCGCTGGTCAAAATTATGTGCTTACAATAATGGAATGGAGTATTTTCTGGATTTTCAACAGTGTTTTCGTTCAGATTTATCTTTACATAAAAAGTGGCTAAATTTTTATTGCTTTTGAAATTGTGGCTATTTTTGGATGACCACTTGTAAATCTAATTATTTTTGAATTTTTTCCAATAATTTGTGTATATACATAGTAAGATAATTTTTCACCCATATAAACCGTACAAATTTTTGACAAAAAGGATTTATTTGAATTCCTTTAATAAATCTCCGCCACTGTATTAGATGAGGAAAAGGAACGGGAAGAAGAAGAGTGAAGTGGAATAATCCAACAAGATTTCAAGTTAAAGGGAGACTGCAAAAGAAACTTCGCTTGCATAAATAGCCTTTGCAAATGTCGCCTACTTTAGATAAGTTCGGCAGGATACACCTTGCCCCAAGCAGTGTCACGAGACACGTCTTCATCAAAAATTTTATATATATATATATTGGAAATATTTAAAAAAGACACCGCTTATTATTATTATTATTATTATTGTTATTTATTCATTTTATTTCTTCAAATATTAATATGGCTTACGAAAAATTATGTGTAAACGCTCTAAGTTGGATTATTGAAGAAGCGTGAAATTCGGTTTCAACTGTCCTCCTTTTTTCTTTTCTTTTTTAAAAAAAATGAGGGGAGGATAAAAGTATGTAGTGAACAAGAATTCCTCTCTCAAATATGTATGAAGTGAGGGAAAAGAGCAATTTAAGGAGGGAAAAAAGAAAGAAATTTTGGATAGTCACGAGAATGTGTCATGTCAGGTTATAACAAATTAAACTTTTTGCAATGCGTATTTTAGGGAGCTGCCGTTCCAGATGTAGGAACCAGTTGCTGACACGGCCCTTTCGAGCATATTTCTGAAGAAAATCACCCAAAATATTACTATTATTATTAATTCATTCTTCTTTCATTAGTATATTGATCTAAATAATTAGTTCGCATTTCGTAGAAGGGGTTCCTTAGGAGAAATGGAGAGGGCGGAGAAAAGAAAAAGAGGAAAAGAAACATGGGATCACGAGAAGAAAGAGATGAAGAAGACGAACGAGAGGAAGAAGAGGCAAGTGATGACGACGACGACGACAGATAATGATGATAATGATGTTGGAATTAGTTACAAATCAGAGAGCATGATGAATAGTAACGACCCTGGAGGCCAGAAGAATATTATGGAAACAACATATGGTGATAATAAAAAAGGAGAAATTGGAGTTTTCGATTTTCCTTGGCTTAAAAAAGGCGAGGATATTAATTTCAGAGCAAAAATTGATGAATTATGTTTAGATAGTACATTTTGCTCCACCTCATACGATTTTGATGATCAGGACACTCTTTTAATTCCCACAAACAGCTACAAAAACATCACCACTAGTGTTACATCCAATTCACCTTGTCATTTATATGATAATAATGCACTACTCAACCTCGACCTCGATCTCGATCTCGATCTCGATCTCGATGAATTTTACGTGGAGAATCTATCAGCTATGAGTACTGCAGATCAGTCATCTGATGATCATCAGCTGAAAGTGAATAAAATTGAAGACGAGCAATTGAAACTCCAAGTGGATGACCAACAACTTGTTAACCCCAAGGATGGAACTTAATTGGAGTACTTGAAGCCATTTAAATTTCTCGATTTCATCGGACAGATTGTGCCTTTTCTTTTACCATTGTCATAGCGAGCAAACGGGATGGTGACGCAGTTGGCTGGCGTGGAGGTCTCATAGCTTCTGAGTTATCCTGAGGTCGAGAGTTTGAGAGTTCGAGCCTCTCTAACCCCATTAGATCCTTTAACTGGGCTGCCCTTTTATTGTCATAGACGAGCAATTAATAGGGGTAGTATCTTTTTAAAGCGGTTGGCGGTGATCATTGAATAAGTTTCTTTGCCAAAGGACTAATCCCACTATGTTAAAGGAGTTTAAGTTCCAATTATGGAACCCTTGAAAAAAAAAAGGGGAAAGTGTGCACAGGCTGATTCAGGATTCGAAATTTATGGATTTTTACAACTACCTCGAGTTATATGTATAATAATATAATTGGGTTTACAGGCAAATATTATGAATATTTAGTGAATTCTTAATACAAATACAGAACTTGGGTAAAAATGACTAAGTTGACGGGAACCATAAGCTTAGGCTAGATCCGCCCCTGGAAGTGTGATGTTTATGATACTTTCATCCTTTACTGAAATTTCAAATTCAAGTCCTGAAACTGAAATTTAGTTTTGGTATGAAATGATTTATCCATAAACAAATTTTCTAGTATACATTTGAATTAGTCAGGTCAAGGGTAATGGTCTAATGGATAACGCATTCGAAAAAAGAAGAGTAAGAAGAAAGGGGTAGCATCTCTTTTTGCATTCATGATTATGCTTAACGTGTATTAAACGAAAAAGATGAAAGAAATGCATCTAATTCATTTCTCATTAGGCAGATTGGTTAGTGACTCATTCTTCTTTTGTTCTTCTATAAGTGTACGTAAATTTGTTTAAGAGAATTCTAAGTTAATAATAATTGTACTTGGCTTTGAAGAACCGTAAGCCGTTTCGTATGAGGCATAAGAAGGTATAGTGTTGGTGTAAAAATTTTATACTACCTTAATACTTTGTTTGGTTAGCAAACTTGGTATAAGTTTGTTTACTCTTAAAATGGGATAACAATTAAACTTATAAGTGGTTTTAAGGACACGTGATTTCACCTAGTATCAGTTGATAAATACGATGATTAATAGTAGAAACAGTAAAGTAAAGCAAACCAATATTGAAATGCAATCCAGCCCTCGAGCTAGAACGCCCTCGAACTGACTGATAATAATTATGAAGTATGAAGTAAACTGTTGAACAAGAGAGTATAAGAGAGAGTATTATATTGCTTTGATATGCGAGAATGAGATGGTTTACAAATGATTAGAACCTCCATTTATATAGTAGAGGAATTCTACTTAGGGTACAATTCTAATTACAGAAGAAAATCTCATGATTAGCTAAACAATCGTTCTTGATTTGATCCATTCCGAGATTTCCGACATGATCCCCGACCAGGATATCCCGCATTATCTTCGGTCTTGCTCGATTCTATCCCATTTGGTATCGATTATTACTGGTCTCGATCTCAACAGGTACCTCGAATTTCGAACTTGGTGCTTTATCCTCATGCATCGGTCTGATCTATTATGGGGTCGATCCTCGATCCATCCCCCTGGTCTCGGTTAATCAGTAGAATCAGGTGGGTCCGATTTTAACCGTATACAGATAGTCCCCTCATTTTTTGGAGTGTAGTGACAAGAAATGAATTGAGTCTTCGACCTTTACCCCGATTTGTCATGACATCATCACCATGACATAAGCGACATAGGTGACCGAAACGTCCCGTCGGCGCAGTTCCCCAGGTTATTAATGTGTGTCAGTTGACGGTCGGCCACTAGCAACTTTGAACCGTCGCCGTGAAATCCATAAATAGGCCTCTTTTCCACTCTTTCAAACTTTACTTTCAATCTCTTTTGCTCTAATCCTTAAAGCTCTTTACATTCTTCAAGTTCTTCATCTGCAAATCTTCAAGTTTTATTGTTAACCCCTTCTTAAAACACCAAATTTCATCATCTTCATCTTCCTTTAACCTCAAAACTAAATGGTGAAAACATCAAAGACTGTGCCACAAAAAAACCGCTTCATCATCTTAGCCGTCCAGCGAGAAAACACCAGTGGAACCATGCCTTGAGGAATGTATTCCTGGGGGGTGTGTTATCAGTTCCAATTCAAGATCGAGAAAACCTCGTCGGTCCCCGATCGTTGCGAGCCGATATCGAGGTACATATGCTCGATACCTGAGAATTTCCTCGAAAAAGTGAAGAAGGATTGTAACTTGCAGAACAAAGAGGTCGTGATACCGGCCTCAGAGGAGGATATTACCACCCACGTGGAAGGGTTCTTGAGTGTTTATACTTACTCTTTTACGTTGGGCCCCCTCGATCCGATTATCGTGGACTTCTATAGAAAGTACGAGGTGACCCTAGGGCAAATCCATCCCTCCTTCTGGAGGATCATAATATTGCTCCGATTCTTCGTGAGCAAATTCGACGGGCTCCCCTTCACCCTCGGCCACCTTATCAGGTTATACAACCCCCGACTTTACCGAGGTGGGCTAATAAAGCTCCAGCACCGGGCCACCAAGGTTTTCATCTCCAGCATAGACGAGGACAAAGACCGGGGTTGGAAGGGTTGGTTTGTCTGAGTGAGGACCTCGGACCTGATTCTGATTGAAAGCATGTCGTTCCACGAGAGATGGAACATGAAACATAAGTATGATTTATCAGAACCTGTATGTTAATTTTATTTCTTCACTTTCTCTTATCGATGTTCTTTTTCGATGTAGTTGCTGCTGGATGTCTGGTGCAATCCCTAACCTCAAGAGTTGGGTCAGGGACCTGGTCTCGACCTCAACGTATACTGAACGCGCATGGCGCGATTTATCAAAAGGCTGGTGGGAAGCCAAAAATCATGGTAAGATTTTATCACGTGTTTAATGATTTGACTAAAACATTCCACCAAACTTACTCAAATTCTTCTCCTGCAGGTCTCGGCAAAGATGCAGTCATGGGGCCCCCATGTAGTGAAGAAGAAACTTCAATCCTGGTCTCAAAGCTGGTAAAGGAGAAGAAAAGGAAGAGGACCTCGACCTCCGAGGATCCAGAGCCTAAGAAGAGGGTGGCTCGTAAGCCGAAAAAGAACATTATCCCTATATCCATGGAGTCAGTTCGGTTCCTAAGGGAGGCGGAGGAAGAAGAAGAAAAAGAAGACGATTATGGGCTGGTGGCCTGAGTGAAGATAAATACCTAGGCTCAAAAGGACACTGAGTAGGTAAGAGTTGAAGAGATTCCGCCTTGAACTGAGGGGGTCTCGAAAAAAGGCTTGGGCGAAGTCCCCGAGTCGTCAAAGGCCGAAGATGCCCCCACCGAAGTGAGCAAACGGTGGATATGGTTGTGGAGGCCGGTCTCGAGGCTCCTCGAGATGAAGAGAACGCCCCAAGTGACCCACTTGGGTCAATGGAAATTGGAGACTCCCCGTCGCTTCCTTCGTTTTCCGAGGGGATGATTCAGGAGGCTCGGGCCATGAAGACTCCTTCCATAGAAGGAGCCCACGGAGGGGGGACCTTTTCTGTGGTTACTTTAATAGGTACAAGGATGTTGCTGGCCAGAGTTGGAGATATCGAGGAAGGATTCGGGCGGAGCACCAAGTCTCTTCAATGAGGCACAACAGGCTTTGAATCGGGTAAGCCTTAACTCCCGTTGTCGATATGATACTTGTGTTTTTTCTCTTCTTGTCTAATTTCTTTTCTTCTATCTATATAGGCTTCGGTGCTTCATCACGAGGCATTTTCCAGATCTCGAGCAGAACTAAGCCGATATGAGGCCGATATTCAAGGGCTTACCAAAGAGAATAATGCCCTTAAAATTCTCAGTGGGCAGAAAGAAGAAGAAATCAAGGACCTCCGACCTGAGCTAACCGTGGCTCAGAAAGAACAAAGGGACCTGACCGAAAACATCTTAGAAGCTCATGGAATCGGTTCAGGAGTGATGACTAACAATTCGAACTCACAGGTCCAGCAGAAGCTCGAGATGATCGAGCAGCTCCGTGGAGAGGTAGATGTGGTGAAGGCGGAGACCTTAGAATGGAAGCAAAATATGGACCGCCTTGCCTCAGAGAAGAAGGTTGCTCAAGCTCAGTTGTCCTCAGCTAAAAACCAGCTCCAGGGCTTGAAAGAGAAGAACTAGGCATAGGCCAAGAAAACTGAGGAGCTCCAACCTCGGTTGATACTTGCAACGGCTAAATCTGAGGCTGAGAAGGCCAAATTTGATGCTGAGGCAATCGTGGTCGTCTACTGGTCTGATATTGAAGCCTCTCAAGCTCAAGCAAAGGAATTTGCCGACGCTGCCCAAACCCGAGCATATCGAGTTTGCCAAATGTCAGTCTCGAAGGGAAACCCTCAAGGAGATCCATGCTCGAGGATTCAATATCACTGATGAGATCAAAAATTCTAAAGATCTCGAAGCTGACGCTAAGGCATTGGCCTCTTCTAATGATGATGACGTCGGGAGCGTGAGTGGGCCGAGAGCAGAGGGGATCCTGATGGTGAAGATGCAACTCCGAGGGAATATTAGGCACTTAGGATTTTCCTTTAAATTTTTGTATAGAACATCTCCGAGAGCAGAGGGGATCCTGATGGTGAAGATGCAACTCCGAGGGAATATTAGGCACTTAGGATTTTCCTTTAAATTTTTGTATAGAACATCTCCGAGAGCAGAGGGGATCCTGATGGTGAAGATGCAACTCCGAGGGAATATTAGGCACTTAGGATTTTCCTTTAAATTTTTGTATAGAACCTTGATTCGGCCATGTTTTCCCTTGTAAATAAAATTTGACATATATATAAATACCCTTTCCTTTTCCTTTCTGTCTTGTCTTTATTTCATTTTGTTTCATTTTATGCCTTATGAATATCCTTAGGTTCGAGACTTAGGCAATTTTGGCCGAAATCGAACTAGTGTCGAGTGAGTGCTTGCTCGAACTGGAAGTAGGATAACCCTTAGGTTTTAGTTGAGTGAGGATGATTTCTCGAACTCAAAAATAAAAATGACCCTTAGGCTTTTGTATTAGGCCGACATGGCCTTTTGTAAAAAAGAATGGCGTTTCCCCCTTTCAACTTGAAAAATTTATTGTTTAATCATTTAAAATTTATTATGCCCTTAGCATGAGATAAAGAATTGTTATAAAGTTCAAATAAATTTGAACCCATTAGGGTTTTCGAGGGTCAATATATTGAAACCCTTTGTAATATTTTGTAGTGCCTTGACACGACATAAGGAATTATTCGAGAGTTCGAACAATTTTGTACCCATTAGGGTTTTCGAGGGTCTATATTATCGAAACCCTTTGTTTCGTAATGCCTTAGCATGAAATAAGGAATTTGTTCGAGAGTTCGAACAATTCTTTACCCATTAGGGTTTGCGAGGCTCGATATTATCGAAACCCTTTGTAATTTTGCCAACGGTGGCCTTCTTAACCAGTTTAAGAAAATATTCGAAGGTCTGTTTTATTACAAAATTCGGACGTCTCCGAACTGTGTTAATTTGGTCGTAGCCTCTTTAGTTTGGGACTTGCCTCTTGGGCTTCTTTTCTTGTTAAGTGTCAGCCCCCGGGTGAGGTGGTTGTGGCCTATAAAAATTGAGGGTTGCCTTTTTAAGGTTTTACGATCTCGAGGTTTTAATAATTTGATCACGTCTATTTTTCGGATAGCAGTCCTCGAGTATGGGGTTAGTTGTTAGAACTTCAGTTGTGATCGGCCCTTAAGCCTGTTTACACAATAGATCAAGAGTATGAAATTGTAAATGAAAGCGCCGATACCGGTATTACTTCATTGACCACGAACATCTCCTTGGTGGCATGTTGTTCTCCATACACCGTTTTTACTCCCTCCGCTGTTGGGAATTTCAGAACTTGGTGAAGGGTTGAAGGGACCGCCCTCATGTTATGAATCCAGGGTCGTCTGAGCAGGGCGTTATATCTCACATCTCCCTCGATCATATGGAGCTTAGTTTCTTGAACGGTCCCGGCTACGTCTACTGGAAAGATGATCTCACCTTTGGTATTTTCATTTGCCATGTTAAAGCCATTAAGAACCCGAGCTGCGGGCATAATATGATCATGCAAGCCGATTTGCTCCACGATCCTCGATCGAATAATGTTGGACGAGCTTCCTGGATCAACCAAAACACATTTAACCTGAATTTTATTCATACGAATAGATATTACCAGTGCATCGGTGTGGGGTTGTGAGATCCTTTCTTCTTCCTCGTCATTAAAAGACAATGTCCCTTCTAGTACATAGTCTCGAGTTTGCTTTTCCCTGGTGAATGACACCTTCGTATGCTTGAACACGGGTCCTTGCAGAATATTGGCCCCACCACTGATCATGTGAATTACGTGTTGTGGTTCTTCCTGTTTGCATCCCTGTCTCTGAAGTGGTTCTTTGCTCGGTCGCTCAAGAATTCTCGAAGGTGGCCCTCGTTGAACAAGCGGGCTACCTCCTCCCTTAGCTATCTGCAGTATTTCGTTCATATCTGATTTGGGTTCCTCTGGGCCGAATCGGTCTGCAGAGGTCGCGACCATCTGGTAACTTTGATCCGTCCAATGGTCGATACAATAGCTGATGCATCGACGGTGAAGTTGCATTCTGATAATCGTGGTGCTTATGTGGGCTCGACATGTTTATTGAAACCACTCTTACTCATGAGCCCTCGGGAGCTCTATCCTCGATCGTTCCTTTGATCACTTCGAATGGGATTGCGTACAGGGTCGTTGTTCCTATGATATCCGCCATACGGTTGATACCGATCTCTATTCGATCGGAGTTCTCCGTCGATGTCCCTTTGAATTCTGTCGACGGGCCTGCTAGGATTACCGAAACCGGAAGGAATTTCTAACTGATCATCCTCGACCCTGTTTTTTGACTGGTACCGATTATGCATATTGATGCAGTTCACAGTTGGATACTCAATTAAATTCTACTTTAGCTGCCGTGAGGCTACCAAACTTCATACGTTCAAACCTTGAGTAAAAGCTTGGACAATCCAATCATCTGCGACTGGGGGTAGGTCCATGCGTTCCATCTGGAACCGATATACAAATTCCCTTAACATTTCGTTGTACTTCTGTTTCACTTTGAAGAGGTCCGACTTCCTAGTCGTGACCTTTATTTCTCCGACGGGTGCTTTGATGAAGGAATCTGCAAGCATGGCGAAGGAATAAATGGAATTGGGCGGCAAATTGTGTTACCATATCATCGCCTCCTTCAATAAAGTTTCTCCAAACTTCTTCACTAGAACGAACTCAATATCGTCATCCTCTAAGTCATTCCCCTTTATTGCATGTATAAGAAGTGATATGCTCATTAGGGTCGGTGGTCCCATTATACTTGGAAATTTATGGCATGCGGATTTCTTCGGGATGGGCTAAGGAGTCGCACTTGGGTAAAAGTCTTCTGCACAAACTTCTTCGAATCCAAACCCTTCAGAATCGGTGGTGCCCCAGTATTTGGTCAACTCGGGAGTTGTATGTTTCTACTTTTTTGTCATTTGTCTCGATCTTCTTTTCCCCTGATTCGATTCGTTTTGTGAGCTCCTCGAGCCTTTATATAATGGTGGGGTCAATCCCTGATTTGTTTGCGTTCGAACTCTCCGGTATTAGTTCGGACATTTGAACAACTTCAAGTGAGGGCTCGGGTTCATCTCAACTCGGAGCCCGACTTTGGTTTTGAAGCTGCACTATGGCAGCTTGTTGGGCTTGCAACATTTCAAATATCAATAGAAGGTTGACCACGCGTCTTCGCCGCCCTGTGCATCTTGACAGGCTGGTCGAACGTCTTTACAGACGCTATTTTCGAGGTCGATGCCCAAATTAGAATTTAGGGCGACGTGGGAGCTGACGTCGATAGGGTCTGCAGCTGGTACTCCCTCGACGTCAACCTGAGGTACTTCGATCTCTGAGCGGCTATATTGTCGTTTTCCCCATGAAAACCGAGGCCGTTGTCGGCGTGTGTGGGTATTGTTTGCGAGTTCGACATGCTGATCCTGAAATCAAAAATACTTACGGGAACATGAGTAATGCAGTGTGTGTTATGAGAATTAATACGAGGCAATCACTATTATCTTTAGCCCAACGGTGGGCGCCAAAATGTTTACCCTTAAAATTGGATAACAATTAAACTTATAAATGGTTTTAAGGACACGTGATTTCACCTAGTACCAATTGATAAATACGATGATTAATAGTAGAAATTAACAGTAATGTAAAGAAAACCATTATTGAAATGCAATCCAGACCTCGAGCTAGAACACCATCGAACTGACTGATAATTAAAGTTATGAAGTATGAAGTAAATTGATGAACAAGAGAGTATAAGAGAGAGAGTATTATATTGCTTTGATATGCGAGAATGAGATGGTTTACAAATGATTAGAACCCTCATTTATGTAGTAGAGTAATTCTACTTATGGTACAATTCTAATTACAGAAGAAAATCCCATGATTAGCTAAATAATTGTTCTTGATTTGAGCCGTTCTGAGATTTTCGCCATGATCCCCGACCAGTCACAGATATCCTGCCTTTCCATTATTATGCTATCTTTGATCTTGCTCGATGTCTATCTTGTTTGGTCTCGATCACTACTGGTCTCGACTCGACAGGTACCTCGAATTCAGAACTTGGTGCCTTATCCTCATGCCTCAGTCTGATCTATTACGGGGCCAATCCTCGATCCATCCCCCTGGTCTCGGTTAATCAATAGAATCGGGTGGACCTGATTTTAACCGTATACAAAGTTATCCTGGGATTAAAATTAGTATCGGGATTAACTTATACCTTGTAGAGGATGGGGTAATTAGTCTCGGGATAACTTATACCTTCTTCGTAGAAATTATGCAATTGTCATTTTTAATACAACATACCAAACAGTAGATAAAAAATAATACCAGGATAACTAATACCAGCATAACTTATCCCGGCATAAGCCGTATTCAAACCAAACGACCCCTATGTACTTGAATCTTGTTTTGGTTAATGTTACTATTAATGATCCCTCCGGTCCACTTTAAGTAATTTTTTTATGGTCCACAATATTTGATTTTCTTCAAATAAAAAAGGAATTAACTTCATCTTTCCAAAGTTGCTCTTGGAGTAAAGAGCCTAGGAATAATTTGTTATATTTTCAATAAGCAAATTAAAATTAATATGATCAATTTCATTGTTAATTAATATTAAATGATGAATTTCTTAATATATGGAAAGAGAAAAAAAATTACTTAAAGTGGACAGAAGGGAGTACTACGGTAAGCTTTCCAAGTAAGCCTTTGGAATGAATTACAGGAACACCAACTCTGGCTAGCTACAGTTCTGACATTAGATCTTCAACCACGGTCCCCCTTACACACTTTCAACACCTATCTTGGCTAACACGGGCTCGAAGACCACCGGTTAGGTTGGAGCCTAACCAAGGTTTACTATCAGAATCTGTAGTTGTCTGGGCTATATAGTTCCAACCATAAGCTCATTGGGGTGATACAATATGATCTAATAGCAAATCATGTCTGTAAATAGCCTATGGTTGCTAAGTTTAACACTTAAGAACTTAGGCTATCATTTACGCTAAATAATATATCTAATCTATGACTGGATCGCTTCCAAGTAAGTCTTTGGAATGAATTACAGGAACACCAACTCTGGCTAGCTATAGTTCTGACAGTAGACCTTAAACCATGGTCCCCCTTACACCCTTTCAACCCCTATCTTGGCTAACACGGGCTCCAAGACCACCGGTTAGGTTGGAATCTAACCAAGGTTTACTATTAGAATATGTAGCTGCCTGGGCTATATAGTTCTAACCATAAGTTCATTGGGGTGATACTGTATGATCTAATAGCAACTCATGTCTGTAAATAGCCTATGGTTGCTAAGTTTAACACTTAAGATCTTAGCCTATCATTTAGGCTAAATAACAGAAAGAAAGATAATAGGGTATACCTGAGACCCTCAAACTGTTTCTCCAATAGATCTTTTCTGAATATTATTAAGGATGGAAAATTTACAAAGAGAGGAGAGGTTTACAATATTTCTAGAGAGAGGTTAGAGAGAAGGGAAAACTTATGTTTTCTGGTGGCTTGGATAACCTGCCTTCTCTAGTGAATTCTTGATCCTTATATAATGGATCGTAGCCAAAGAAAACAAAACTAATGACCACAAAATAATTACAACATGGGGTCGACAAAACTAAAAGTAAAAAGAGTAAAAAGAAAAACGGACAAACAACTTTTATTAAAGTAGATACATTTATAATGGAGGGGTCCGCTTGCTTTATTAAATCTTGTCTTTATTACCCCGATAATTGATGTATGGGGCCTTCTATTCTTTAATAATGGGAGGTTCTGCTTGCTTTATTAAAGCTTGTCTTTTCCTTTATTGTCCTTTTTTGAAGAAGATTCTTCTGCACCTTCCTTCATCTTCTTTAGGAATTCTTCAATTTCTTCAAGATGGCTTCTGCACTGCATTGTGGTTGTGCTTCACCTTCTGTGGAGGTTTCTTCATCAGAAGTATTTCTGATGGAGGCCATTGATATATCATCACTGATTTGTGCTCCAAAATTTCTTGCTAAGTCCTTCTTTATCTCTTCGAAGTATGAAGCAAGAATTTCTTTTTTGGAAATTGCTCTTTTTTTCATTTGGATCTTCTTGGTAACTTGTTGAAATGGACTTGATTCTGCCACTGCAACATTTACCTCTTGTTTGACATATATGTCAATTTTTGTCTGAATCTGCTGAATCAAGTCATCACCATAGATTTTTTCATGCTGATCTGTTTGGAGTAACTTGCTCCAGAATTTATTATAAATTTTTTTTTGAAGACATGGAATTCCATCATCGGTATAACCAACTTAAACATTCCATTTCATGATCCAAGGGATTGAAAGTTCTATAAAAAAAAAAATACATGGCTGCTATGCCATCGTAAAAGATACTATCTTTTTATAATGAAATAATTTTGGGAGATATATCCACCCATTGAGTATATAATCTTTTAAAATTTGGAGGAAGAATTTCTAATGATGGACCATATAATTTCCACCATTTACAGAACCAATTTGGGATCTGTTGACTGATCATATTAGAACAGATTTTAATAAACCAAGAGTGTTTCCTATTAGGATTCTCATAGAGAAAAGTTTTATTAAAACTTTCTACATAATCCCAGTAGTTATATTTAACTGCGACCTTCTGGTCTGGATGAGTATATTCTCGATCCTTCAAGGTAATGATTCCCCATTCATCATAGGTTATTACCCTTTTAATGATTATTTTGAAAAACTATAAATTTTTCTTGTATTGGCAGGATAGAAGTGCAGAATTTCAGTTGATCCTGTTGTTGAGAGTATTATCTCATAATGCATTTTGTATTTGTATGTAGGTGTAACATATGATATTGTATCGAAATATCGAGTCATAAGCTGCCATGGATTATCCTTCCATTTAAGGTCGGGTTGTTCTAAAAGAATTATTAACTCTTTTTCTTCCTTTTGGTTATAAACCTCAAGGTTTTCATGGCTATCCTCTGATATTACTGAGGAGTATGTTGGTACATTTGATGATATTCCTTCTTCATTTTTGTATTTTATAAAATCCATGAACTCCTTATATAAAGGATGATCTGTATTACCTCCCGTGATGTTAG
>ML347799.1:0-71925 GCA_005239505.1 Nicotiana paniculata | reverse complement strand
TTTGTTTGAGTTTAGTTTAGTTGATAGTTAATCACAAGTCCCTGTGGGTACGATATCTGGACTTAAAATCCTATATTACTTGTCGACCACGTACACTTGCGTGTGCATTGGGAAATCAACCAACAATGTACCTATGCAACTCTTCTCTCTTTTTTTCCTCCAGCTTTTAGCCAATATCTAGGCCTCACTTTGTAAACATATACAGATCTTGATAACATATTTCTCTGGACATCTATAGGTATACGAAATTTCTTCGCTCGTACTTTGTTGAACTTACGAATATTGCTACCAAACTCCAGGTTACTCTCGTTGCTTATCCTATATGTATAAATCTATGTCCTTTAATTCTTCGTCATTACTGTTCATCTTAAGAATGATGGCCTAATCTCATATCATACTTTGTATCTTTTATCCATCCATTGTTGATTCACCTCAATATTGATCTACGATCTACCACTAATAACATGAAACCTCTTACATAATACATTGTCACTAGGGCTTACGTCTCATTGGTAGATATCGGAAGTGATTAGACTAATCCCCTTGGGGGCGATACCATACTTTCATAACCGTATTTCATAGAATCCCACTGTGATTCACCTTATGTGGGTATTTTAATCATGTTAATTCATGAAATCATTACTCAGTCGAAGGTCCAAACGTCATTCTTTATCTATCACAATACACCCTCATCTACTATCATGGCAACATTCCATATCTTCTAAATGCTATTAGTCTTATACTCCTTTGAGTTCATTTAGGCTATACTGATCTTTCTATAACTTAGAGAAACCATCAACTTTCTTGTTTTTCATGAGCTTAATCCCGAGGACTTATCCATTCTCGTCACCTTCTCACTTGCCTTTTCTTATCCTTACTCGTGGCTTCCTAAAACCTTGTCGCTTTACAATACTTCAGCTTGCAACCTATACATATCTATTTATACTACTCGAAACCTTCCTTCAACCTGCTTGCACCACATATTTCCTTGTGTTATTTTAGAACATCAAGCGAGATATCATATCGTCTCTAACTCCTCTTTACTCTCTTAACTGGACCTCTCGATACCTAGAACTCATTGATTGGAAGATATGTCACTTACAATGCTGGTATCATTCCTGTATACTCAATCCCAGTGCTTCTATCCCTCTATCTGAAGTATAGATTATTCACAACCTTCTTCACCTGAGTATCTCGTACGTTGTTCACCTTTACCTTACTTACCTTAAAATATCGCCTCATATTCTTCTATCTCCTTCGTGAACTCCCTTCTACATAGGTATGATTCACATCCACAACTTGAATTTCTATAATAATACTTGCGCCTCTGGTGCATACACAATCCGATGAAAGCTTCATATTGACTTCTTTTGAGGCTGGTACTTTTCTAAGTGACTTTATTGTAGAGCCGTCATAGAATATGGCTACTGTACTATCTCTCTTGTACTTATGATATTAAGAGTGATTCTGCAATGTTCTCAATCACGAGGTCTACAATTTTCTTGGTCCAATAATCAGATTACTGATTTACTTGGTTGATGTAACTCTTTAGTTACCTATTCCTTCTGATTAGCCTTTATGTAAGCTTAACCTATATTCCGATCCGCAGCTCATGATATTATTTATTACTTTAGCCTTTCATTGGCGCTATGAAATATCTATGATACAATCTTCTAACAATTCAATCCTTTGTCTATATCCTAGACTCAATTATTTCTTTTAACTTATACTGGAGTCTTCTACGGCTGTATGATTGTCAACATATATGCTGCATGGATAATACTCCGAAATCTTGAGTGCATTCATAATGTAACTAACTCTGGATTATCGATCGAATAATTCCTTTCGTTCCTTCTCAATTTTCTTTAAATGTAAGCAATTACTTTTCCTGGTCGTTATGCCACTTGTTGCACGAATACTTGGCTTATCTTAGTGCCCACACATATTGGAATTTCCATACAATCCATACGATCTTGAATATCACCTTTTCATTTTTTTTCCGTTCATTAGCCACGATAGGTGCCACTTTCTTATGAAGTGCATAAAATATTGTTGTGAGACTGTTGTTACAAGACCATTTCCTCTTTAGGTCATTGTTCTTAGGTTAAAGCCCCTTTCCTTGTTTCCTCAGTTAGTCTTTGGTTGTAATACTTAGGGAAGACCCTCTAACTTTTGTAAAGCTGCGAGCTTTTTACATTGTATACCCATTCAAAGTTTTGATATTCGTACTCACCTATAATTATCCTTAGTTACTTACATCCAACCTCATGTGCTCGTATAGTTTCTTCTGAACTGAAGTTTTCACTGTCTTCCCAGTGAGACTCTCTTTTATTTTCGTAAAATTCATACGGTACCTTTAACAACCCCAAACCTTATCAGAATAATTCTCAAGGGCCACGATATCATATCTGCAAGACTGAATTCCCCATGTTGGTTTTATCTGTTTATTTGCACGATCTATTGATTTGTTTGTATCCTCTTATCTAGCCATAACCAGGATCTTTCTAAATCAACTACTAACTATGCGTTGGTTCATTTTCATATCAATATTCCGCGTAATCTTTCTTGGGTTATTTTCCTTGTCTTAAATTACGTTTCATACTGGCTCCTTATTTATCAATAACATCTCAGACAGGAACCCTTACTTCCTCTCCTTGATGTCGTGTTTGCATAATGTTCTAGAGTCGTAGCATATCTTTAGGCTTTGAATAAGTGAAATCTCATCCCTTTTCCATTGTTATCGCATTCTTCCTTTACCATTCCACAATTACCAGAACCACTTAATTCTGACTTAATGCCACATCACTCCATATTCCCCTCTTTAGGGGACTACTAAGATTTAGTGCTATGATGATCTACGTATAGATGTTTTACCTCTTCATCTTCGGCGCCTTTTCACATCATCGATGACCCTTACTTTCCTTGCGGTAATCCTTCTGTACCAATGATAACAAAATTCCGTACTCGCGAGGGTGACACTTAGTGTAACTGACACACACAATCCCTTAAGCTTAACTTTTCTCACATTGCTTGCTTTAGGAAAGCGTCTTATTGAATGACCTTTAAAGGTTATTCTTTAATCGTCCATTCTATTATCATCGGAACACAATCTCTGAAATTCTCGTGATGCCGACTATTATCAAATCATTCAGCCCCTAATTGATGTTTAGTTTATCTTGTTCACCAACCCGTACTGATTTCTATTACTCTAGGGTCTAACTTTTCCTTCTGGTAGTGGCGTTAGATTCACAAACTTATTTCTCGAAATGAGGATATGACTTTATGGCCTATACTCTTTTGTTGTCTCAAGTCCTGTCACCTCTCGTATTTCCCTTCACTTGACTATAGACTCTATAATATCATCACTTTTTTTATCTACCATCCTCATCCATGTATCACCTCTTACTCATAATGCTTCTTTAACTCTCTTCTTATTTCCCTGCTAATATTTCTGTCTATCACTTTATTTTGGAAACTTCAACAAGACATTCTTTTGCTTTTAGCTCCCCTTGCTCCATCCACTGGCTCTCCGGGTTGCCTAAAATTCTCTATCTACTAGGTACGAGAGCCATACTAAGGTAATAATTATCCCTTCCAGGATTCCAGTGCCTTTCTTTGTAAGAGTTTTTTTTTCAATATTGTAGTATTCATATCTAGATGTACTATTCTAGAATGCACCATCTCGGTGTCTCACAAGGAGAATTATTACCACGTTTGTAATATCCTTCAAAAATGTCAGCTAACGCTAACAATCCATCCAACATTTTGGGTTACTCTAACCCCAAAATGGTTTCACATCCCAATTCGAACCTAGTTTCCCCAAATATCCATAATACAACAGGGTCCATCCTCGAAAATCTTAGCCATGTCAATTGAAAAAATATCCAACCCAATTCGGGGACAAATTGCATGATTCAGAGCATCGGAGAGTGCTCTCCAAGTCAAACACCAGCTTCTCATCAAATTTTAGTCCCCCCATTGTACCAATCATCTCCCCAGATGTGCCGCAACTCTCCGCTATGCTCCAGGACGCTGGAAATGGAGTTCTGGCGGTCTAAAATGTTAGAAACTAATACAAATTGAGCTTTGCTGCTGTAGAGATTGACTCTAACATCTCAAACTACAACACCAATAGCCCAAGTGCCCCAATTTTGCAAAAATCCACCCCTGCAGAGTTGAGCATGCCAGGTGCTCAAAAAAAATGCCACAGACGTTTCTAAGGTCCAAATTGAGGGGAAAACCTTTGTTCGTGCCTCCAAAAGTCCTCCAAAATATAGTCACTTTACAAGAACCAATTCAAAAATATGATGATCATCTGTTGTCTTCTTCACCAGTTACACAAGGGGTCAACACTAGTATCTCTACTGTCCAAGCTGAGAAAATCCATGAGGATAGCTTTCCTGATGCCACAACAAACTCTCTTGCCAGTACTTCTATCACGACATATATTCCCAACCCACGGGATCCTAATGGCGCCTAACATCACACTTGCTAGGCAAGCTAGTGTTAGAACTTAACTAACCATTTTCTTTTCAAAAATTTATTTAAACATGAGTAGACAGTCCAAAATCAATACAAAATCTAAAACTATCCAATAAATGATATCAAGAATAATATTCGAAATAATGAAACGAACCACGAACTAATGTTATTATATAGCTACCCAGGGTCTGGAGTGACAATTCACGAACTACTAAAAAATACTACAAGTATTTGGCTGAAAGAAAATATATATCTGTTTTGAATGAAATAAAACAGTAACTAAATAATGTGGAGAAGACTCACAAGAGTCTGCGGACGCCTGCAGATCTACCTCGTGTCGCCGTGCGAATAATCAACTACAGCTCAGCTATCAACTCTGACTGGAACCTGGATCTGCACAAGAAATGCAGAGTGCAGTATCAATACAACTGACCCCATGTATTGGTAAGTGCCAAGCCTAGCCTCGACGAAGTAGTGACGAGGCTACATCGGGGCATTTATCTAGATACAATGTATAATAAAGCAATAATGATTTACTAAACTAAATAAACAATAACTTGCAGCAATTAAGAAAATAACTCAACTGTCTTTTCCAGATCTTAGCTATAACCAATCCTTAGGAAAATTTGCAAAATTATGTTTAAATAACGGTAAGAGCAGAATATGAAATAACAACAATAAAACAGTGAGTATTCCAGTCTTTTATTATATAACCAGTAAAACATGAATATTCTCCCTGATTTCTCCTTGTTGCGGCGTGCAACCCTTTTTACCTATCCACCCTTATTTCTCCTCCCTATATATATCACCCTTATTTCTCCTGTTGCGGCGTGCAATCCGATCCCACCTATCCACCCTTATTACTCCTTGTTGCGGCGTGCAACCCGCTCCCACCAGACAATCACATCTCATTATTTATAATAAAGGCTTCTCAATTTAGATCAAAGTCTTTCACAGTATTTATGTCTCAACAATTGTAAACAGAAAGTTGTACTATTCAGAAGCTTCACCAATTATCATTACATAATGAAACCAACCGGAATGTATCATAAAACATTGTCAACCAGCTCAACCTTTTATGTACCACAATAAAGACAAGGGAACAACTAATACTTACAAATGCGTGAAACAATATTTAACGAGAAGTAGACGAAAATAAGTAGACATGGAGGCATCAAAATCATGAAAACAATTAAGACATGAATATAATAAATTGGAATCGGAGAAGGGAACATGCTAAACAGATAATTTGGTGGCGCATAGGTACTCGTGACCTTACCTATACACCACATACATGCAATTTCACATAACATTTAAGTTGGGGATTCCTAATCCCTCAAGTGAAGGATAGACCAAACACTTACCTCAATTGCGTAAAATCCTACTCCGGGGTGCCCTCGTCTCTGGAGTCGGTCTCCAAAAGCTCTAATTTAACCATAATCATATTAATACCATTAACATAGGCTAACGAATCGAATTCCACAATAAAAACTACAAGATATGCCAAAAATCCGAAATCAGTCAAAAATTACAGAATTAGAAACATCGTTCCCTCCTGAGTCTAACCATATTAAATTTGTAAAAATCGGACTCCGTTTGGTCCCTCAAATCCTCACCTCAAACTCTCCAAAACTCAAGTCCTAACTCTCTCAATTTCACTCTGAAATCATCAATCAAATCCCAAAAATGAAGATGTATTCAGGAAATATAACCAAAACCGAATAGAGAATACTTACCCCAATTCATATAGTGGAAATCACCTCCAAAATCGCCCAAATCTAAGCTTCCCAACTCAAAATATGACTGAATGAACAAACCTTTATTTTATATATTTTTCTGCCAGTTATTCTGCCTCGCTTCTTGTGCCAAACGATCTCAAAACTCTCTTTTCATTCATACAATTGATTCCTTGTGAAATTTTAGTCAATTTAGGCTTTCGAATCACTCAATTTGACCTTATAATGAATGAGATATGTTGGTTTCAATGTTTGCAAATAGTGCAGATTTTTAAATACGCCGTCAGTGGCAATTCTGTAATTAATCTGAAAAACCTAGCAACCTAAATTTTAGTAAAATGACCATAAAACCTCATACGATGTCCAAATTCGGTGATTCTTTTTACTACGGGTCCATAATTATGATACGTATCTAATGCTTCAATAAATAAAGAAATCAGAGCTCATTTGTTCAATATGATATCATTTACGCTTGAAGAAACGGCGCCGCAACATATCAAATCAACTCGGAATTAACTAAAATTTTGCACAAGAGTCCTAATACATCATACGGAGCTACGTTTTCCCCGAAACTATCGTGCAAAGTGAAAATTCCCAAAACGACCGGTCGAGTCATTACATTCTCACCCACTTAAACATACGTTTGTCCTCGAACTTGGCAAAAGTTGTTCCAAAGCCATCAAACCACTGCATGAGCTCACCATACATACACCCGAGGGTGATTCCCCATTACCCAAACCTATGTAGGACTGACAATGCAATTTAACCGAAGATCTCACTTCATCCTTAGTCCATAACCTTAGGACAAAACCAAATCTTAACATCTGAAATTCATCGTAGGACTCGGATCTCGCATCATCTCACTGTATAACCTGAGAAAGCCATAATTCCAACCCAGGGTACAATCACACGATGTTCCAAACAACTGAAATGCCCGTAGCAATATTTCTGACCACCATAGTTGCTCAGATAACATTCTAGACGTCGGCAATACACTTCACATTGAATAGAACCTCGTTCCGGACCTCCTAAACTAAGTTTGTACCCAACAACCGAGCCTTTCCCAGATCAAACCATCCAACTGGCGATCTTCACCGTCTACCATATAATGCCTCGTAGGGAGCCATCTGAAGGCTCAACTGGTAGCTATTACTGTAGGCAAACTCCGCTAACGGCAAGAACTTGTTCCAATAACCACCAAAGTTAATAACACGATCGCCTAGCATATCCTCCAAGATCTAAATAGTAACCTCGGTCTGCCCGTTCATCTGAGGATGGAATGTTGTGCTCAACTCAACCCGTGTACCCAACTCACGCTGAACTGCCCTCCAAAAGTGCGAGGTAAACTACGTACTCCGATCAGAAATGATAGAAAGGGGCACACATTGAAGACTAATAATCTCTCGAATATATACCTTTGCCAATTGCTCCGAAGTATAAGTACTTGCCACCCGAATGAAGTGTGATTATTTAGTCATCCTATCCACAATAACCCAAACTGCGTCGAACTTCCTCTAAGTCCGTTGGAATCCAACAACGAAGTCCATAGTGATACGCTCCCACTTCCACTCAGGAATCTCTATCTGCTGAAACAAACCAACGGGTCTCTGGTGCTCATACTTTACCTGTTGACAATTCAAGCAACGAGCCACATAAGCAAAAATGTCCTTCTTCATCCTTCGCCACCAATAATGTTGCCATAGGTCCTGGTACATCTTAGCAGCGCCCGAGTGAATAGAATACTTAGAACTGTGAGCCTCTTCAAGGGTCTACTCATGAAGCCCATCTATATTAGGCACGCACACTCTACAATGCATCGTCAAAATACCGTTATCTCCAACTGTAACCTGCTTAGAACCACCGTGCCGAACTGTGTCCCTAAGTACCATAAAATGCGGGTCATCATTCTGCCGATCTCTGATACGCTCAAATAAGGAAGACCGAGCGATTGTACAAGCTAAAACACGACTGGGAGAAATATCCAACCCCATGAACTGATTAGCCAAAGTCTAAATCTTTGAAGCTAACGGCCTCTCACCGACTGGAATGAATGCAAGGCTGCCCATACTTACTGCCTTCCTACTCAATGCATCGATTATAACATTGTCCTTTCTTGGATGATAAAATATAGTGATGTCATAATCTTTCAATAACCCTAACCTTCTCCTCTGCCTCAAATTGAGATCCTTTTGCTTGAACAAATACTAAAGGACGCGATGATCCGTGAAAACCTCACACGAAACGCCATAAAGATAGTGCCTCAGAATATTTAACGCGCGAACAATGGCTGTCAAATCTAAGTCATGGACAGGATAATTCTTCTCATGGACCTTCAACTGCCGCGATGCATATGCAATTACCCTGCTTTCCTACATCAATACTGTTCTGAGCCCAACACGGGAGGCATCACAATATACCATGAAGGATCTTGAACCTGATGGTAACACCAATACCAGTGCTGAATCAAGGCTGTCTTGAGCTTCTGAAAACTCGCCTCACACTCGTCCGACCATTTGAATGGAACATTGTAAAGACCCGTAAAATTTCTTAAATAAATAAGATGCCTGGGTAGGTCCCCATGTTGTTATAACTTTAGAAATTCTTAAAAACGGACCTTTTTGAAGTAAAAAGTACCCAGGGACTTAAAAGATAAAATTTTCTAGAATTGTGCGGATCTACGGTCCACTATGCGATCGCAGATCAGGTATGCGGACTGCATAGTTGTCGTATACCTGGGAAGCCTGTTTTCTTTTTGGCTCAGCTAAAAACCATTGATGCGACAGGAATGCGGACCGCATATTAGGAATGCGATCGCATTCCTAACCGCATTCCCTACTTCGGGGCTTCTAATTTCTAAGTTTTATACCCGACCCCCAGTCTTATAAAACAGCTACCCCTTTTCATTTTAACGCCTATCTGACTAAAATAGAGAGAAGAGAGAGTGAGTGTAGTGAGAGAAATCCATCTCCTCCACCAAATTGGTCCTCTATTTCTACTCAGGCCTGGAAATCTTCAAGTAGTCATTGTCTTCTTCACCATAAGAGGTAAAGTTCTCTCCCCATTTTCCTTAAATTCTCAGATTCTAGTTAAAATGGAACACACGTAGGTGGCTCTTGAAGATGAAAGTTAAGACCTTGCATGTATGTGATTACCTTACCATAATCTAGTAAGGGAAGTAAGTTAGAGAAATTCTGACTAGAAAAAGGGTTTAATTAATCTAAGGGATCACATAGTGTTTGATAAAATGCCCAAATGAGTTCATGATTTCTAATTCTAAGTCTAATCATGTCATCCCGTAAATTAGATTGAAGGCGTTAGCAGGTCCGACGGTTTGAGAATAGATAGTAAAGGGAAATTCCGACTCGAGGTATGTATGGCAAACATTAATCTTTGTAGAGTCACCTTGTTAGCGTCCGAGCGTTCAGTATGAATTCCTGGTTTGATTGTGTTAGAATCGATTGTCCTATTGTGATGAGATGACGAATCATGTTCTCCGAATGCCTTAGTTGATTTTCATGTCACCATGCTACTTGAGATTGTGAAATGTGATTCTTTGTGCTTACCCTGTCACGTGCAAGATTCGTTATATGCTTAAACTTATCGATATGAAAGAAAGTGATACTAAATGAATGAAAATGGTAATGAACTCAATTGTTGAATGTATCCAAGTGTTAAGGGCTATGTAGTAAATGATAGAAATCCTTGTGATTGAATTGTTGATTGTTGTTGCTATTTAAATGATGTTAGGTGGGATTGGGTTGCGCGCCACAATACAAGAAATAAGGGTAGAATGTTGATAAGTAATAAGGGTGTGATGTGATCGTACGGTGGGATCGGGTTGCGTGCTGAAGAAGAAATAAGGGTGGAATGATGAGAAGAAATAAGGGTCGAATATGATTGTAAGGTGGGATCGGGTTGCACGCTGCAACAAGAGAGCAATTGAAATATGAAACTGTAAAAACCTCATTTGTGATTCTTTGTATCTCTGTGCAATAACTGTTTGGTTTCTTTGACTGCCTCCTATCTGTGCACTATTTTGATTTTACTTAGAGTAAAGTTTGTCCATACATACTAGTACTATTCCATGGTACTAACGACCCTTTTGCCGGGGGTGCTACATCTTTTATATGGATGTAGGTGGTTCTATAGCAGGTAGCTCAGTCCGCCGATAATGGTGCCTTCCTCTCATCTCCTCAGCAGTTCTGGTGAGCCCTACTTTCTTTTCGGGGCTGTGTGTAGTCTATGCTACCTTCTTTTGTATATTTTGTTCCTTTAATTTATAGCTGGGGCCTTGTTGCCGGCAAATCCGTATACTCTTCTCTGTATCTTTAGAGTCTCCACAGACATTGTGTGGGTTGTATATATTTTTAAGGTAGTAGTTTTAATTATTCGAAATCGTGGTCCCGTGATGGAAATGTTATGTTTAATTTGTATAATTTTGGGGTTATCAAATGATTGAAGCTTTAAAAGTGGAAAAATGGAAATAATTTTTTAAAATTCATACCTTGATCCCATTTGCTATGTCACTTATAAATTTGTATATTGTGCACATGGGGTAACGCGTTGGGCAGGAAAGGCAATCCAGGTCCGCTTGACCAGAATCATCCGGTTAGGCGCCGATCTCGTCCCTCGATTTTGGGGTGTGACAAACTTGGTATTAGAGCCTCATGCTTTAAAAGTGTCCTAGGGTGTCTCAGAGTCGTGTCTAGTAGATCCATTCTTATCGGTTTATTGTCGACCACATCTATAATTAGGGGGCTGCATGGACATTTAGGAAAGTACCCTTTTACATCTATTATATATCGTGCGATGTGGTGAAAGGTGAGGTTGTCTATCTCTAAGTCGTGTGTTGTTCCAATATTCAGTAAATGGCACCCAAGAAGAGAACTCGACTCTGTCTAGAGGCCAATGCCACCCCAGGAGTGGTCATAAATTCTCCAGCTGGTGGTGCAGGTGTGAATGATTCCCCGACAATAAATCAGCCTGACTCCTCCACTCCAAGCCAGACTATTCCTATTCATGCTCCAACGAAGAGTGCTGAAATCCCTCCTGCTGATATTCCTGACCCACCTCCAGCTCCAGCTTCCGGTCCCGGTATTTCTGATGGGGACCTCAGGGGAGCTATCCAGATGTTGACTCAGCTAGTGGCCTCCCTGGCCCAAAGATCAAATGTTGCCCCTGCATCCTCTAGCGAGCAAGGGGATTCTTCAGGTTCCTGAGTCAACCAGTTTCTACGGTTAGCCCCTCCAGAGTTCACAGGCACCGACTCAAAAGCTGATCATCAAGAGTTCATTGATGAGATGTACAACACCCTCCGGGTTATGAGGGCTACTGAGACAAAGGGGGTTGAGTTGGCTTCATATCGTCTGAAGGGAGCGGCATATTCGTGGTTCGAGATGTGGGAGAGTTCCCTTGGAGAGGGGAGCCCCCCGGCGAGGTGGGATGAGTTTGTAGATGCCTTTATGGATCATTTCTTGCCTGCCGAGATTATGGCAGCCCGTGCTACAGAGTTTGATGTCCTCAAGCAGGGCAACATGAGCGTGTGGGAGTGTCATATAGAGTTTGTGCGCTTGTCCAAATACGTTGTTCATATGGCATCTACTATGAAGGCTAGGGCGGTTATTCAGGGCCTTGGTCCCTTATCAATGAGGCTACTACAGCTGCTTTTCACTCAGATATGAACTATGGCAAGATTGTGGGATTCGCCCAGGCTATGGAGGCTCGAAAATTGAAGATACAGATGGAGAGAGAGAGTAGTAATAGGGCCCAGTCAGGGAGAAACCCTGGGAGTTCAGTGGAAGGTGGGAGACCAGCCCTTGGGAGAGGGTCATCAGGACCATCTCAGTCCTATGCTCAGTCCTCAGCTAGTGCACCGCCATCAAGGCACATTTATCAGCAAGGAGGTCGTTTTGGACCAGGTTCAGATAGCAGGAGGTTCCATCAGTTGGGTCGTTCAGGTAGGAGGTTTCGGCAGCAGCAGAGGGGCCCATGCCCTAAGTATGGGAGGTTTCATTCTAAGCCCTTTTACTGTGACATACTGGTATGCTATAGATGCAGAGTGAGAGTCCATGTTCAGCGAGACTGTCGTGCACGCAGTCAGGGAACGGGTAGGGGCACTGCTCAGCCATCCAGTTCTTCAGCCGCTGTATCTTCAGCACGCCCTCCAGCCTGCGGCCCTCCAGCACCAGCAGGGCGGGGTGCATCTAGGGGTGGAGCACGGGGTCAAGGGGGACCCAGTCGGTTTATGCTTTGAGTGGTCGCCAGAGTGCGGAGGCTTCTCCAAATGTTGTCACATGTATTTTGGCTATTCAATCACATGATGTTTATGCTCTTATTGACCCCGGATCCTCTTTGTCATATGTTACTTCATTTATCGCTTCAAGTTTTGGGATAGAATCAGAACAGCTTCACGAGCCATTCTCTATGTTGACTCCGGTTGGTGATTCTATTACGGTCGTGTGAGTCTATATGAATTGTGTTGTCACGGTGCATGGTCGGGATACCACGACCGATCTTGTTGAGTTGGGAATGGTGGATTTTTATGTAATTATGGGGATGGATTGGATCTATTCGTGCTTTTCTAAGCTCAACTGCCGAACCAGGATTATGAGGCTCGAGTTTCCTATTAAACCAGTTATCGAGTGGGAGGGGAATAATATTGTGCCAAGAAGTAGGTTTATTTCCTACCTTAAGTCCTCAAAGATGATCAGGAAAGGGTGCATCTATCATTTGGTCCGGGTTGTGGACACCACTTCAGAGGTGCCTACTCCTGAATCTGTGCCCGTTGTGATTGAATTTCTTGAAGTATTTCCGGATGAGCTTCCTGGGATCCCACTAGACAGAGAGATCGATTTCGGGTTGATGTATTGCAAGATACGCAGACAATATCTCTTCCACCCTACAGAATGGCGCCGACATAATTGAGAGAGTTAAAGGAGCAATTGAAAGATTTATTGGAAAAAAGGTCTCATTAGGCCAAGTGTGTCGCCTTTGGGCACACCAATTCTTTTTGTCAGAAATAAAGATAAGATTGCTTTGGATGTGTATTGATATCGGCAGATCAACAAGGTCACCATAAAAAACAAATACCCATTGCCTCGGATAGATGATTTGTTCGACCAGTTGAAAGGTGCTAGGTTCTTCTCAAAAATTGGTTAACAATCCGGGTATCACTAGTTGAAGTTCAGGGAGCAGGATATTCCAAAGACCCTCTTCAGGACTCGTTATGGGCACTTCGAATTCTTGGTGATGTCTTTTGGGCTAACCAATGCCCCAACAACTTTTATGGATCTTATGAATTGGGTTTTCAAATTGTTTCTTGACTCTTTCGTGATAGTCTTCATCGACGATATCCTTGTTTATTCACGGAGTTAGGACGATCATGCCAATCACCTCAGGGCAGTGCTGCAGACTCCTCATCAGCACCAGTTGTATGCAAAGTTCTTAAAATATGAGTTTAGGCTAGAATCAGTCACCTTTTTGGGCCATGTTGTTTCCAGGGAAGGGATTCAGGTTGATCCCCAAAAGATTGCAGCAGTAAAGGATTGGACTAGGCCAATGACCCCGACGGAGATCCGCAGTTTCTTGGGTTTAGCTGGATATTATCGGAGGTTCGTGAAGGGATTCTCTACTCTCGCCTCCCCATTGACTAAGCTGACGCAGAAAGCGGTTAAGTTTCAGTGGTCTGATGCTTGTGAGAAGAGTTTTCAAGAATTGAAATCAAGTTGACTTCGGCGCCAGTGTTGACCTTGCCATGAGGTTCAGAAGGTTTTGTGGTGTATTGTGATGCTTCAAGGGTTGGTTTGGGGTGTGTATTGATGCAATGTGATAAGGTAATAACGTATGCTTCTAGGCATCTCAAGAATCACACGATGAATTGTTTGATGCGTGATTTGGAGCTCGCGGTGGTTATGTTTGCATTGAAGATCTGGCGGCATTATCTTTATGGGGTCCATGTGGACGTTTTCACAGACCACAAGAGTCTTCATTATTTATTGAAACAGAAGGAGTTGAAATTAAGGCAGCGGAGGTGCTTAGAATTGCTCAAGGATTATGATATGGATATTTGGTATCATCTGGGAAAGGCAAATGTGGTAGCCGACGCTCTTAGTCGGAAATCCATGGGTAGCTTGGCTTATTTGGAAGCAGGTCAGAGACTTTTGGCTCAGGAGGTTTATCAGTTGGCCAATTTTGGGGTCTGTCTTTCGGCCTCAGACGAAGGCAATGTCGTGGTGCGTAATGGATCGGAGTCTTCACTTGTACCGGAAGTCAAGGGAAATCAATTCAGGGATCCGGCTTTGGGACATTTGAGGGAATAAATTCTAAATCACAAGACTACAACATTTTCACTCGGCAATGGTGATGGTATTTTGCGGTGACAAGGGAGGTTATGTGTTCCGGATGAGGATAATCTTCGAGAGGGGGTAATGGCAGAGGCTCACAATTCCAGGTATTCGGTACACCCAGGTTCTACGAAAATGTATCACGATCTCAAGGAGATTTATTGGTGGAATGGTATGAAGAAGGGTGTGGCGGACTTTGTGGCTAGGTGTCCGAATTGTCAGCAAGTGAAGGTCGAGCATCAGAGGCCCTAAGGGTTGACGCAGCTTATGGAAATACTGACGTGGAAATGGGAGATGATCAATATGTACTTTGTGGTGGGGTTACCTTGCACTCCGCGTAAGTTCGACTCAATTTGGGTGATAGTGGATCGCCTCACGAAGTCGGCGCATTACTTTCCAGTCAAGTCCATCGATACTGCAGAACAGTACGCTCAATTGTATATCAAGAAATAGTCAGGCTCCATAGCACTCCAGTAGCTATCATCTCGGATCGAGGGTCCAGGTTCACAGCTAACTTTTGGAAGAAATTTCAGCAAGGATTGGGTACGAAGGTAAATCTCATCACAACATTCCACCCACAGAGTGATGTGCAAGCAGAGCGGACTATTCAGACGCTTGAAGACATGTTACGATCTTGTGTACTTGATTTTAAGGGTAGCTGAGATGATCACTTGCCGCTTATAGAGTTTTCTTACAACAATAGTTGCCATGCTAGTATTAAAATGTCCCCATTTGACGTATTATACGGAAAGAGGTGTAGGTCATTGATTGGATGGTTCGAGGTTGGAGAGACGGAACTGCTAGGACCGGATCTTGTGCACCAGGCTATGGAAAAAATTAGAGTCATTCAGGAGAGGATGAAGACTGCTCAGAGTCGTCAAAAATCCTATGCGGACATTCGTCGAAGAGATTTGGAGTTTCAAGTAGGTGATTGGGTAGTCTTGAAGGTGTCTCCCGTGAAGGGAGTGATGCGCTTTGGGAAGAAAGGGAAATTGAGCCCAAGGTATGTCGAGCCATATATGATTGCTCAAAGGGTAGGACAGGTGGCGTATAGGCTGGAATTGCCCCCTGAGATGTCATTAGTGCACCCGGTGTTTCATGTGTCCATGCTGAAGAAGGTAATTGGAGATCCATCTGCCATCGTTCCAGTTGAGGCCATTGAAATTAATGAAGAGTTGTCATATGAAGAGGTTCCGGTTGCTGTTCTTGATAGGCAAGTTCGTAGGTTGAAAAACAAAGGGATTGCTTTGGTTAGAGTGTTATGGCGGAGTCAACAAGTCGAAGAAGCCACGTGGGAAGCGAAAAATGAAATGAAAGAGAATTATCCCTATTTGTTTGAATAAGTCCAGTAGTGGTCTTGAAAGTTTCCATCTCTAAGAAATTACACATTGTGTCAAATTTTGTGCAAGAACACTCCACTGCCCTAATTATCCTGCTATTGTGAATTTCTCAACTTTGTGCCACATTTGTAATTAATGTGAATAGTTGGATAAGGTGCAAATGCTTGAAATAGCGGAATTATGTGCAACTCATTGTAATAGTTGAATTATGTGCAAATTTGTGGTGTTAACCGAACTATGTGTAGCTTGTTGAAGTAATTGAATATATACAACTTGTTGAGATAACCGAATTATGTGTAAGTTGATGAAGTAACTAAAACTGTGTAGAATTCGTTAAAAAAATGTGTTTCGAGGGCTCTCTGGCAGGTAGATAGGCCTAATTACGGAGGCAACTCCGGCGAAATTTTCAGAAAATATCAGAGCTAGTGAGAATTGGGGGATGGCAAGTCCTGTTTTCATAGCCTAGTGATTCCCGATCCTCATTTGAGGACGAATGATTCTAAGTAGGGGAGGATGTAAGGACCCGTAAAATTTCTTAACTAAATAAGATGGCCCGGTAGGTCCCTATATTTTTATAACTGTAGAAATTCCTAAAAACTGACCTTTTTGAAGTAAAAAGTACCCCGAGACTTAAAAGATAAAATTTTCTAGAATTGTGCGGATCTGCGGTCCACTATGCGATCGCAGATCAAGTATGCGGACCGCATAGTGGTCGCATACCTGAGCAGCCTGTTTTCTTTTTGGCTCCGCTGAAAGCCATTGATGCGACAGGAATGCGGACCGCACAGGAATGCGATCGCATTCCTGACCGCATTCCCTACTTCAGGGCTTCTAATTTCTAAGTTTTATACCCGACCCCAAGTCTTATAAAACACCTACCCTTTTTCATTTTAACGCCCTGACTAAAATAGAGAGAAGAGAGAGTGAGTGTAGTGAGAGAAATCCATCTCCTCCACCAAATTGGTCCTCTATTTCTACTCGGGCCTGGAAATCTTCAAGTAGTCATTGTCTTCTTCACCATAAGAGGTAAAGTTCTCACCCCATTTTCCTTAAATTCTCAGATTCTAGTTAAAATGGAACACACGTAGGTGGTTCTTGAAGATGAAAGTTAAGACCTTGCATGTATGTGATTACCTTACCATAGTCTAGTAAGGGAAGTAAGTTAGAGAAATTCTCACTAGAAAAAGGGTTTAATTAATCTAAGGGATCACATAGTGTTTGATAAAATGCCCAAGTGAGTTCATGATTTCTAATTCTAAGTCTAATCATGTCATCCCGTAAATTAGATTGAAGGCGTTAGCAGGTCCGGCGGTTTGAGAATAGATAGTAAAGGGAAATTCCGACTCGAGGTATGTATGGCTAACTTTAATCTTTGTAGAGTCTCCTTGTTAGGGTCTGAGCATTCGGTATGAATTCCTGGCTTGATTGTTTTTGAATCGATTGTCCTACTGTGATGAGATGATGAATCATGTTCTCTGAATGCCTTAGTTGATTTTCATGTCACCATGTTACTTGATATCGTAAAATGTTATTCTTTGTGCTTACCCTGTCACGTGCAAGACTCGTTATATGGTTGAACTTATCGATATGAAAGAAAGTGATACTAAGTGAATGAAAATGGTAATGAACTCAATTGTTGAATGTATCCAAGTGTTAAGGGCTGTGTAGTAAATGATAGGAAAGAAAAATAAATTGATTTGACTGATCTAAATGGTTATGGCGTACCATACATGACTCACTGCTTGGTAGAAATTATTGTGCCTTTGATTTCGCATGGTTGTTCGGTTGTTATGAATTTATACTCTTGATGATAGAAATCCTTGTGATTGAATTGTTGATTGTTGTTGCTATTTAAATGATGTTCAGTAGGATCGGGTTGCGCACCGCAAAAGAATAAATAAGAGTGGAATGTTGAGAAGTAATAAGAGTGTGATGTGACCGTACGGTGGGATCGGGTTGCGCGCCGCAACAGGAGAACAATTGAAATATGAAACTGTGAAAACCTCATTTGTGATTCTCTATATCTTTGTGCAATAAATGTTTTGTTTCTTTGACTGTCTCCTATCTCTGCACTGTTTTGATTTTACTTAGAGTAAAGTTTGTCCATACATAGTACTATTCCATGGTACTAACGTCCCTTTTGCCAGGGGCGCTACATCTTTTATATGGATGTAGGTGGTTCTATAGCAGGTATCTCAGTCCGCCAATAGTGGTTCCTTCCTCTCATCTCCTCAGCAGTTCTGGTGAGCACCACTTTCTTTTCGGGGCCGTGTGTAGTCTATGCTACCTTATTTTTTATATTTTGTTCCTTTAAGGTATAACCAGAGCCTTGTTGCCGGAAAATCCATATACTCTTCTCCGTATATTTAGAGGCTCCGCAGACACTGTGTGGGTTGTATATATATTTTGGGTAGTAGTTGTAATTATTCGAAATCGTGGTCCCGTGATGGAAATGTTGTGTTTAGTTTGTATAATTTTGGGGTTATCAAATGATTGAATCTTTAAAAGGGGAAAAATGGAAATTATGTTGTAAATTCATACCTTGATCCCGTTTGCTATGTCACTTATAAATT
This sequence comes from Nicotiana paniculata, assembly GCA_005239505.1. Classification (NCBI taxonomy): domain Eukaryota; kingdom Viridiplantae; phylum Streptophyta; class Magnoliopsida; order Solanales; family Solanaceae; genus Nicotiana; species Nicotiana paniculata. The sequence goes on along the minus strand of ML347799.1, from coordinate 53,452 downwards.
TGTATATTGTGCACACGGGGTAACACATTGGGTAGGAAAGGCAATCCAGGTCCACTTGACAGGGATCATCCGGTTAGGCACCGGTCTTGTCCCTCGGTTTTGGGGCATGACAAACATCCTTTCGGCTCAATATGATTTAATAGTAGTTCATAGTCAATTACAGAATCATCAAATAACTTCACGTTAACAATAATCTCCTTTCAAACCTTCACAATACTGATAACGAGATGTGATACATGAAGAACTCAAAATTATTTACCCGAATTAATGTGTCTCATTTAACGCCACATGGGCGGGCACCTACCTCGTAGGTTAAAGCTCAATAATTGTAACACAAATTTTGAAAATTATGCCCAGATAATTTTATACAAAAAAATTTCAAATAAACCTAACAGGCATGACTACCTATTAGTACTATAGTACAAATTTTAATTTCACAAGGGAGAATTTAAACACAAGAACTTTCATCACAAGGATCTCTTCCTTATATAACTTCCTCCGCGGCTCATATCCCGATTTAAACATATCAAATCATATTAAAATGCGAGGATCTCGCCCTCAGTTCTGAATCACAAGTAATATGCACATCGTGCCACTCGAAACATTCCCTTTTCTTCTTTTAAATATTTTCTGTTAAAAAAAATTACAACACGTAATGATATACATAGCTATCTCCATAGAATCTCCCAATATGAGTATTCCAATAAGTAGACTTAAGATTTACGAAGCTCATCCATGAGTGGAATATATTAGGACTTTCCTAGATACTCATAACCGAATCAAGTTAAGGAAATTGTCACTTTATAATAACTAGAGATCGTACTTGTAATGACACCATCTGGTGTAGCGACCTCAACCATACCATAGAAAATATATCAATATGCTGGGTCTCCACCTCTAGGAGTCTGACCTCCACCTTCGACCTTACGACCCTTTCCTCCAGCTGGTCATGTAAGTTGAGTTGTAACTGCAACGGGGCATGTAGCCTGAGTGCTCTGTTGAAATATGTGTCTCCCAAGTCTAGGACAATTTTCTCAGGATGTTCCTAGTATCGCCACATTCATAGCAGCCTTTTTTTTTTTGCGGGTTCGGCTGCTCCTACCGAGTTTATGTCAAATAACTGGAATAGCCGTTGTGGAATCTCGTAGCGGTGGTGCATTAAAATAACGCATCAAAGCATCCCGAGTAATCAGGTATATGGACTAGGCTGGCCGATTGCCCGAGCCCCTGCCATAATAATTTGTTGTTGCACAGTAGAATCCACTGAATCTATTAGAACCTCGAAACCTCTTAGTCTCCTTAGCTTCCTCATTTCCTTATCCCAGACACACTCTAACATCTATGCAATTTCTACCACTAGCTGAAATGAAGTATCAACCTGCCCTAAGTCGTACAAAATTTTACAATCATAATTGAGTCCTTTAATGAGTCCGTGGACTCGCTCTCTGGTTATATGAACCAAAGTAGGAGTATGACGGCTAACTTATCGTACTTGATGGAATATTCTGACACCGTCATGGGGACCTGACACAATCGTCCAAACCCTATGCGCCACACATTATGGAGGGTCCGAGAAACAAACTCTTTCAAAAGCATTTAGGAGAACTGAGCCAAGTAGTTGGTGTTGCAATGGCTGGTCGTCCTCTTCATAGGCTTTCCACAAATACCGGTGGCCAATTTCTTCTTTTACTATGTTGACTCAACACTGATGAGCTACCCCATTTATTCATATACTCTTCGTTATTCTTTGGGGTAACTCTTATCCTTGTTGATGCACAATGATCACAAAATTTCTATACAGATAAATGTTGGCGCGAACCACATAGTCTAGAAGCTCGTCAACCACTGTACTCCCTCTGAAGCACCCCAAAATCCGCAACCGTGACTTCCACGCTGAGTAGACCTTCTGTAAACTTAAAGTTGTTTATATAACTCCTTTGATACGGAGGTATAGTGTTATTAAGAAAGCAGACATACTGCAAGTCCCAGCTTTATCTCTTGCAAAATCTCAGGCCTTATACATTCCAGGCCAAAATCGATACAACACATGACCTCACAATCTATTCCTTGACAATGTACTTTCCCACTTGGCACGAAGTCATAGGTCACAACGTCTGATAATCCATAATGTTAAACTTCACAGCTCATATAAATCAACCTTGTTGCTTTCAACTATTCCCATGTTCTGCAATACTTCATAACAGCGGTAAAGAAAATCAAGTGGGTCCTCAAAAGATGTACCACTGAAATGGAGTGTTAATAGTTTGGTAAACTTGTCCAACCTCAATAAACGGACTAGTGCATCCTGCAACACTGGAGTAGCTATGAATCCTTCTGGAATTTGAACTGGTCCAACATGTACCGACCGAGCTAGAACCTCCACTTCTAGATCCACTTGAGGCTCTACAATAGGTGCTAATGTTCGAGCTCTAGACCGAGCTCTACCTCTGCCTCTTCCCCTAATCGTAGCTATCTTTGGGGCTCCATTTCTTGTCCGGTTGTAGAGACATTGCGTGTGGTCAAGATTTGCGAGAGAAAAAGAATAGACAAGTTCAATCATCAATGATAGAATAAATTCGCACGATAGAGTAAAATAGAAGTGAAATTGTTCCTAACTTTATAGCCTCTAATTGATAAGTACAGACGCCTCCGTACCTATCCTTCAGACTCTATTAAGCTTGTCCGTGAATTGTGAGACCTAGGCAACCTAGTGCTATGATACCAACTTGTCACGACCCAAATTCCCAACCCACGGGGTAGTGATGGCGCTTAACACCACACTTGCTAGGCAAGCCAGTGTTGGAACTTAACTAACCGTTTTCTTTTCAGAAATTTATTTAAACATGAGTAGACAGTCTAAAATGATTATAAAATCTAATACTATCCAATAAATTATATCAAGAATAATATTCAAAATAATGAAATTAACCACGAACTAATGCCATTGTATATAGCTGGAGTCACAATTCACGAACTACTAAAGAATACTACAAGTATTTGGCTGAAATAAAATATATATCTGTTTTGAATGAAATAAAACAATAACTAAATAATGTGGAGAAGAATCCAGGAGTCTGCAGATGTCAGCAGGTCTACCTCGTGTCTCCGTGCGAATAATCAACTACAGCTCTGCTATCAAATCTAACTGGAACCTGGATATGCACAAGAAGTGCAGAGTGCAGTATCAGTATAACCGACCACATGTACTGGTAAATGCCGAGCCTAACCTCGACGAAGTAGTGACGAGGCTATGACAGGCATTTATAGTATAACCTGGATACAATATATAATAAAGCAAGAAGGGAATATTAAACTAAATAAACAATAATTTGCAGCAATTAATAAAATAACTCAGCTATCTTTTCTAGATCTCAGCTATAACCAATCCTTATGAAAATTTCAAAATTTCAATTTAAATAACGGTAAGAACAAAATATGAAATAACAACAATAAAATAGTGAGTATTCCAGTCTTTATTATATAACCAGTAAAACATGAATATTCTCCCTTATTGCTCCTTGTTGCGGCGTGTAACCCGATCCCACCTGTCCATCCTTATTGCTCCTCCCTATATATATCACCTTATATCTCCTGTTGCAGCGTGCAACCCTATCCCACCTGTCCACCCTTATTACTCCTCATTGCGGCGTGCAACCCGCTCCCAACAGACAATCATATCTCATTATTTATAATAAAGGCTTCTCAAATTAGATCAAAGTCCTTCACAGTATTTATGTCTCAACAACTGTAAACAGAAAGTTGTACTATTCAGAAGCTTCACCAATTATCATTACATAATGAAACCAACCGGAATGTATAATATAACACTGTCAACCAGTTTAACTTTTTATGTACCACAATAAAGCCAAGGGAACAATTAATACTTCCAAATGCGTGAAACAATATTTAACGACAAGTAGATGAAACCAAGTAGACATGGAGCATCAAAATCATGAAAACAATTAAGAAATGAATATAATGAATTGGATCGGGGGAAGGGAACATGCTAAACAAATAATTTTGTGGCGCATAGGTACTCGTCACATCACCTATACACCACACACATGCAGTTTCACATAGCATTTAAGTTGGGGTTTCCTAATCCCTCAAGTCAAGGTTAGACCAAAAGCTTAGAATCTAACCATAATCATACTAATACCATCAACATAGGCTAACAAATTGAATTCCACAATAAAACTACAAAGTATGCCAAAAATTCGAAATCGGCCAAAACTCAGCCCCTGGGCCCACGTCTTGATATCAGTAAAAAATGACAGAATTAGAAACCTTGTTCTCTCCCGAGTCTAACCATATAAAATTCATCAAAATCGGACTCCGTTTGGCCTATCCAATCCTCATCTCAAACTCTCCAAAACTCAAGCCCTAACTCCCTTAATTTGACTTTGAAATCATCAATCAAATCCCAAAAATGAAGATGGATTCATGAAATATAACCAAAACCGAGTAGAGACCACTTACACCAATTCATATGGTGAAAATCACCTCAAAAATCTCCTAAATCCGAGCTCCCCAACTCAAAATATGACTCAATGAACAAACCTTTGTTTTATATATTTTTTTGCCAACTATTTTGCCTCGTTTCTTGTCCCAAACGATCTTGAAACTCGCTTTTTATTCCTCCAACGGATTCCTTGTGAAATTCTAGTCAAGTTAGGTTTTCAAATCACTTAATTTGACCTTATAATGAAGGAGATATGTTGGTTTCAATATTTGCAAATAGTGGAGATTTTTAAGTACGCCGTTAGTGGCAATTCTATAATTAATCTGTAAAATCTAGCAACCTAATTCTTAGTAAAATGACCATAAATCCTCATACGATGTCCAAATTCGACCATTTTTTGGCTACGAGTCCATAATTACGATACATATCTAATTATTCAATCAATAAAGAAATTGGAGATCATTTGTTCAATATGATATCATTTATGCTTGAAGAAACGACGCCGAAATATAGCAAATCAACTCGGAATACACTCAAATTTTGCACACAAGTCCTAATACATCATACGGAGCTACGTGTTCCCCCAAAGAATCGAGCGAAGTGCAAATTATCAAAACGAACGGTGCAGTCGTTACAACTTCTGACCATCACATAAAACCTCAACCTCAAAATCCTCAACAATTGGATGCATGCAATAATACTATTCCATCAGTTCCTCTTGCAGCAGTGCAGTCCAACCTAGGTAATCAAGATTCTTCAAAAACTCAAAACTCCACTAAACCAATCCACACTCCTCCCCTCAAGGTGTCTTCTAACTTTGAGAGGCCAAACATTCCAAAAAGAAACCAAAAGAACAACACAAAACCGTAGGAAAAATCTGTGCAATCTTCCCAACCCAACCCGACTATAGTCACCAATACTAGCCAGTACAAAAAAAAAACAACTTGCCAATATCCCCCCTCCATCACCACCAACAATCACACACTCGTATGTCAATAGGTTGGGAGCTAGGCATGAAGCAGAGATAGCCCCCATTGATTTCTCCCCTCCCATCATCACTACCAAGCAAGGCAAACCAACAATTATCTTCAGAAGAGAGGATTATATGGTGAAATTTGTTGACATATGCAAATATACAGTAGTGGGCAAGTTTGCAAACACCATGCCCAAGATGGAAGTGATCAGGAAAAGCTTTATAACTCAAACTGAGCTCAAAGGTGGTGTCAAAATAGCTTATTTCAATGCAAAAACAGTGTACATTGACTTGGTCAACAAATATGACCACTCCACAGTATGGACCAAGCATTACATGTACATCCAAGGCCAAATGATGAAAATTGAAGCATGAAATCCAGTTTTCAATCCTAACGAGGACTTCCCTATTGTTCCAGTATGGATTGTAATCCCTGAACTTCCCTGGCACATTTACTATATGTAGATACTCACCCCTTTGTTATCTTCTATTGGTAAGGATCTCTTTCTAGACTTGGCAACTTTTCAAAAACACAAGAGGTAGTGTGGCCAAAGTCAAAATGCAAACTGACCTCACTAAAGAAAGACCTAGTTATGTTTGGCTAGGTTATGATGAAGACCAAGATGTTAATGGAGATTGTCAGTGTCTTGAAGTGCAATATGACAATGTTCCTACATATTGCACCTACTGTAGACACCAGGGACACTCTTTATATGCATGTCAAATCAGAAGTAGAGACGAGGAAATGAAAAGAAGAAAGGAAGAAGAAGCTGCTGAAGTTAGTGAATCACATATCAGCAGCCAAAACAAGGCCAAAGATGATGCAGATACTAGAAAGAACCAAAAGAAGACACAAGGAGAAAAACCAAAGGCAATTGCGCCAGACCAAAACAAGCAAAATGCAACAGAGCACCAAAAGCAAGCAAATCAACAGAATGCAGTTACTGAAATATCAAAGGATGAATGGCAAACCCAAAAGAAGAAGAACTTCTAAGGCACTAACCAAATCACGAAATAGCAGCAGGCATACATACCAAAACAAACATCCCAACAGAAGGTCAGCAATGCATCCACCATGCAGAACAAGGAGCCATATATGGATTCTAATTCTCAATTGGTGACTCCAGATGTCCATGAATAAGTCACCCTTGCTATTGATCAATCCATTACATCTAATGTTAATATATCTGAAAAGGATGTTCAGGGAGGAGTGACGTATTGCCAGGAGAAACCAATAGATAAACAGGAAGGGCTACCATCAGGGGTTGGGATTCCTCATGTTTTTCATGAGTGTGATACTGCACAATTGATTGACCATAGGATTTACCAATCAACCCCTTCCACCACAGTTTCAAATTCAGACAAAGAAATGACAATACAATCAAAAAATGTGGATAATGAGGAGGGTTCTAAGAACTTCAGCTCTCAAGAAGACCATTCTGCTCAAATGAGAGCCTTACTTAACGGAAAAGCTCATGATGTAGCTGATTTCCAAATTCAGCCACAAAAATCAAGGAACAAACCCAATCAGAAAAGAAGAAAAGCAATGAGAAAACAGAATGAAATAATTAGTATTAGTGAACCTACTAAGCCTCTTGATGATATTCCTTTTTTGAGCCCTGTTGCCCAGAAAAGATGTATCCTTGTTCCTGATGAAACAGAGGAAGCCCTTACTTACAAACATGTTGTAATAGCCAATCCTTCCCTTTCCCTACCTCTCCTGTCCAAGAAAAAAACAACCTCAAGTGGACCAACAAACAAGGATAATCACTCTTCCAGAACACAAAAGATCACTCTCGTTCCCCTCAAAGAAAGACAACATCTACTTCCAGTGGAAAAGGTCCTAGAGGAGTGGCCACTCAACAGATATCCTACGCTGAAAGATGAATACAGGCCAATACAGTCAGAGGATGACATAATGGGGGATCAAGATGATCAAAAAAGATCTAGTAAGGAAGATCCTGAATAAGAACTTCACTGTGATCTTCTCATTGCTGCACTAAATGGATATCCAAAGGAGGACAATGTTGCACTTACAAGAATTCCTTCCAGAAAGAGACCTTCACCAAGGATCACCATAAGCAAAGCTTCTAGGAGTAGCAATGTCCCACCAACCCACAAAACCTGCTCCTTATTCCAATGATTAGTACAATCATTTGGAATGCAATAGGAATCAGAATCTCTGGAGCTATTGAAAGGCTCAGAATTCTGAAACATATCCATAAATTATCCTTTATTGCATTCTTAGGACCTTCCCTTTAAACTCCATCTCTCCATATCAACCATTTCAAAATCCAACTCTCCATGCACCAAGCGACCTCCAATGTTAGTAATAAAATATGGGTTTTTTGGGACAAAGAGTTCACAGCCTCAGTGATTGATCATGATGAAAAACAACTCACCCTAGAGATGAGACATGTTGAAAATAACACCCCCTTTTTCCTCACAGTAATCTATGCCAAATGTACCCCAATTATGAGAAGACCTCTCTGGGAGGTGTTGAGGCATAAATTTTCCATCTATGACTCTCCATGGTGTGTAATTGGAGACTTCATTGTAATTTCCACTGTTGAAGAGAAGATAGGGGGCATCCCATACCAAATGAGTAAGAGTATGGACTTTCTCCTCATGATTGAAGATTGTGGACTGCTTCACCTGGGTTTTTATGGTCCTAAATACACCTGGGTTGATAATGTTAACTTCAAACCATTTGTTAAAGCCATCTGGGACAAACAAGTGAATGGGAGTGCTATGTGGGTATTTCATCAAAAGCTTAAGGCACTCTTCACTGGTCTAAGTAGATGGTAAAGACAAGAATATGGTGACATCTTCCAAAAAGAAAAAGAATTTGAAGAACAAGTTAAGGCAGCAGAAATGGTTCTGGCTCAGACCAATGATGAATCTGATAGAACAACACCGCATGACATTAAAGCTCAATACATCAGATACATGAAGTTAGAGGAGAAATTCCTGAAACAAAAAACACAACTTCAGTGGTTCAAAGAAGGTGAAGCCATCTCTAAATACTTTCACAGTCCTATTAGAGGGAAAAGAAGGAAACTCTATATCCAAAAAATCAAAGAAGAGAATGGACAGTGGATCCACGATGATGAGGCTATTGGTAAAGCATCATGTGAGCTTTACCAAGATCTTTTCACAAATATAGGAGGAGCCATCAGGAAGATCTAGTTTCATGCATCCCCTTCATGATCACTCCTGAAGATAATGCTATTCTGGAAGCAGACCCAACCTTACAGGAGTTCAACGAAGTTGTTTTCTCTATGAATCCCCCTAGTGCTGCAGAGCTAGATGGTTTAAATGGCAAATTTTACCAATCTAGCTGGGACATCATTAAGGATGATCTTCTAAATGTTGTATTAGCTTTCTTTTGCGGATGTAATATGACAAAATACATGGCCAGTGCATGCTTGTTTCTTCTCCCGAAGGTGTCATATCCAAATTCCCTATCTGAATTCAGACCCATCAGCCTCAATAATTTCATAAACAAGATCATCTCCAAAGTCATAGGCGGTAGGCTTGGGCCTATACTTCCCAAAATTATATCTGCTAACTAACCATGTTTTGTAAAATGAAGGAACATTTCTAATAATATAATGCTTGCTTAGGAAATTTTCATGTCATCAAGAAACCAAATGATGGATCAAATGTAGTCATCAAGTTAGATATGGCTAAAGCATATGATAGGGTCTCCTGGAGCTTCACTTGCATAATGTTGAGGAGAATGGGTTTTTGTGAGTTGGTCGTTGATATGATATGGAGAAACATGTCCAACAACTGGTATTCAGTCATTGTAAATGGAACGAGGCATGGTTTCTTCCATTCTACAAGGGGATTAAAGACAGAAGAACCCCTTACCCCTTCCCTGTACATCATTGGGGCTGAGCTTCTGTCTAGAATGCTTAACACCATCAATCACAATAAGTTTTAAAATGGTTTTTATATGGAAAGAAGGGGCCCTCAAGTCAATCACCTCAGCTTTGCAGGCGATATCATCATATTCTCTTCTGGGATGTCATCTCTTCAGAAAATCATGTGGATATTGCACAAGTATGAGGATATTTCTTGCCAACAGATCAACAGGCAAAAACGTCATTTCATGACCAAAGTTTTATTTTCCATTAACTCTGACATCAACCTTTTGCTTCGAGCCAACTATCCAGAAATCAAATGGCCCATCAGATGGAAGGATTTATACTCCTTTATTGAGAACCTCCATCATCAAACCATCTCCACCCGGGTAGTTTGGAAGCAACCAATCCATGGCCTTGTAAACATCAACAGTGATGGGAGTGCACTCACAAACCCATGAAAGATTGGTGCAGGGATGATTATTAGGGATCATAACGGTGGCTTCATACATGCCATTGCTGCACCATTAGGGGAAGGTACCAATAACCTTACAGAAATTGAAGCAGCTCTCTTAGGTATCCAATGGTGTTTAAGTAATGGATACTCTAAAATCCACCTAGAATCAGATTCTCCTCTCCTAGTTCAATGGCTAAAAAATGGAAAAGGGTTTCCCTGGTCCATGAAGATTAAACTTCAACAACTCTCAAACCTCTGTCATCAATGTGAAGAGTTCACATGTTCACACACACATAGAGAAGCCATCTGTCTTGTTGACTCTCTATCAAACCTCAACCATCAACTACCTACTCTTACCAATTATACCTCACTCTACTCCCTACCTAATCAAATAAGAGGTCAGATCCTGCAGAACTCTCTAGGTACCCTAGCATTTAGGAACAAGAAGACCAGGAAAATCAGGTTACCATCACAACAGGCTACTGCACCTGAATCACATTTGGTATTACCACCACAAATGCTTCTTGAAAACTCTAATGCTTTTGTTCGAACATGATCAACATAGCGGAGCAGTCTCAACATTACAAATTACCACTAACTATGGCAACACCAATAACAACATTTTCTCCCTCTTGTGGAACTGTACATTTATAAAGTTTTCACTAATTCTGTTTGCTCTTTTGCAGGTTTCTCTATCCTATGACCTACCCAGCTCTTTGTTGTTATTTCAGGGTGTGGTATTAGACATTGTGCTCATTCTCTCGGAATCTCAACAAAGGAAGGATATAGGTTATAGAGAGAAGGAAGTTCTCCCTATAATACATAGAATTGGATCCCACAGATACATGCTCTATTCGCTTTCCATAGAAGAGCAAAACAACACCCTTTTTCTTCCCCATACACAAGAACCCACATAAACACTCACATAACCAACAAAACACCTACAGACACCAGTGAAGAATCACCCACCCCCACTCATGTTGTATTAGTTTACACAAGAACCTGAATGTAGAAAACATTGAACCTCATGACAAGATAAAATTCTAGGCAGAAATGCTCAATTTCTACCTAACTCTGCTCTTTCTTTTGTAGTTTCCATCCTCTGCCTCAAGCTCAACCAGTTGATATATCATCAGAGTGTGGTAGTAGCACCCATGATTTTTATTCCTCTGGAAATATATCAACTGGACGACGCATGCCATCACTGCCATAAAGCATCAACTCCAACTTCAGCCCTCAATAAGACTCTTTATATCTGCACCTGTACCTTCCCACCTATTGAACACCCTCTCAACCATAGAAACATCCATCAAACTTCCTGCAGCCAACACAAGAACCTACAAACAGTTGCTCAATCAAAAGAAGATATACCATCCCCCTTTCCAGACCCCACAAGAACCTGGAAACATGGTCTTCTTTCACTAACATGTTTGCTATTTTTTGCAGGTACATGGAACTTGTTTGGTTAATTGGTGCACTTTTAGTCAGTAATATCAGCATCTCAGATGCTCATTCTGTTGAAAGTGCATCAATTTTACCAAGTCTTCCAATCCATCTCCCAACTCATCACCACACATACACAACATTTCTTCAAGTCTTGGACACATGTTATAGTAAGTATCGCACCCAAAAAACATTCACCATTATGACAACAATAACTCCAAATATGCTGTCTATGAGTGCACAAAGCAAACAATCCCAGGAGATTCCTCTTTCTATTGATCTCATGTAGTAGCAAAATTCACAGCAATCGGCCAATCTTTGCTTCCCTCTACTTTCACAAAGAAAACATCACTAGGAGACCCCTCATTCTCCTGTCTCTATGCAGTAAGTCCACTCACAGAAACCTACCACCACTTCTACTTTTCAGTCATCAGCTCTAGTTACCATGCATTTTTCAGTCAGTAGCTCTCAGCAACAAGAGTCTACCCATGGAAACCTCTTACCTAGTAGGCAACAACTAGTTGTCAGCCATAAGCCTTGGTGGACAATTGAATAAAGACAGCTCTTTCTCCCTTCTGTCAACAACAACAAGAAGCAACTCTCAATTCCAGTTTATTAGATCCTTTTGATAATTATGTTCAATCTTGCTTTCCTTGTCTTTAATGTCAAAGCAGGATTGAAGATAGCCCATTCCACTAACACATGTTTTTTTGTCATCCCTCCACGGGCCTTTCTACACTTTTGTTAGATGTAGTATTTGTAATATATGGAAGATGATCTTCCAACTCATTACTTTAATAGAGTTAGTGTCACTTGTGCATTTCTGTATAGTTGACCTAGGTTTACATCACTCTGATTTTGTACATCCAGTTATCTACCACCATTGGCTAGATAATTGGTGTCACTATAGGTCATACTCACCATAGCATTCATGGTTCATTTAGTTGTCATGTTTGACTACTACATGTTCTACCATCACATTTTTGGAGGTCAGGTCCATGTCCCCCTCCATTGTTGTAATTTTTGTTATTTATATAAAATCATCCCTAGGCACAATGCCTAGTAGCATTTTAAAAAAAATGGGTGTGGCCAATTGTACATACTTCTGTTATTGTCGAAGGTAACTCAAAAGGTTTATATTCCTCTGCCTGAATTGTAAATACTGATAATCTTCATTAACTGGGCACCTCGAACCTTCTTCATATTTCTTCTTTTACTTGTTCAAACTCGTATCTATATTCTAAATCTCTCATTGCCTTTCACCATAGGGGTGGATAGATATTCTTGCCTTAAGGCTCCTTATCAATAGGCTTACACGTCTTAGTACACACATGGTCTACTGAAGACCTTACATTTACTCATCATAAGAATCATGAAAAATCGATTTCCCCTGACTCAGCCCTTCCATAGCCACATTCAATCTCTTACCAAATGCCTTTCTTGATGTGGGCGTCGTCGTATTATGAATAGGATAGAGTTTAGGAAATTGAGATCTACTATACGATCTAGAGCAAGAGGAAAGAGTGACAGTCCTAAATGCCCCTGTAGCCTCCTCCTTATAAGTGTGGTTCACGACATACCCATAAACAAGACTCTACTAGACACGGCTTGTACACTCCCTTGGACAGAACTGCTCTGATACCACTTTTGTCACGACCCAAATTGATGGGCTGCGACAGTCACCCGATACCTTACTCAACTGAGTACCAACGTAACATATCTTTCTTATTACATCATCATAGATAAGTGGGCTAGAAGGAGCGTCATGATATAACCAGATTAATCATGATAGAATACCCAACATAGAACGACCCAACTTGATATAAAAACTTATACATGCGAAATATGGGCCTATAAGGGCAATGTGATCCGTTATATACTTTAAATATAGGCCGACAAGGCCATACAAATATCCTTATACATGACATCAGTATACAAGCCTCTAAGAGTACATACTTATCATAAAGGTTGGGACAGGGCCCCGCTATACCAAAAAATACACGTCTAAATCATACAGACCAAACAAGCAACTCCGAAGCAAATAGAGCACACCAACATCTTTTGCAGAGCTGATAGCCTACTTGGAGGACTCTAGACCTGTCTATCGGGATCTGCAAGCATGAAATACAGCGTCCCCAGGTAAAAAGGACGTCAGTACAAATAATGTACCGAGTATGTAAGGAATGAAAAATTAATAAATAATAGACATGAGAGAAACAAGGAGTAAAATACTCGACATGTAAGTCTGAATAACTTTGTAAATCATGAAATACTCATAGTGTCATGCACATGCGTATGAATTTCATGTCGTGCGTAGGTATATGTGTTCATGACATCATCAAGTCTCTGAGGGCATCCCATCATATCATCTTGGCCACTGTGGGAAAAATCATCAACGTATACTAGTTGATCAAGTGGTGGTGCGTATATAATATCCTAACCTTTTTCCCATATCCCATATACATATATACGCGTATATAATGCCATCTGGTCATGGGTCAATGTAAATGAATGCAATGCATGATAAGTATGTCAATAAAATCTTTCGGAGTGTCATAAGACCATTATGCCTTTGATTAATATGATGAAATAAACTTTATCAACCTACTATTTTCCGGGACCCATGAGAAAATGATAGAATAATATGACACATGGGGAACCAAGAGCATAAGCATCTCCAGTATTTCTATGAATAGAGTCATTTATGGAAATTGTGCATTTACTCATTTTGTTTGTATCATATGGATCATGCCAAAAGAAAGAAGAAATAGCCTTAACATACCTGAGACGATTCTCTTAACAATTCCTCTAACCCACGTCTTCTGCGAAAAACACGTAACGGCGGATCGAAGTAGGGAAAAATTCGTATGATATTCTTGAGAAAGATTGTACAGTGTTCTCTTGGAATTGCAAGTCACATTGCTATTACAATGTAAGGGTTCATAAGAATTCTTGTTGAAGCTACTATAACAACAAAATTTCGCGTCGAGAAAAATAAATAATCAAGACTAGAAAATAGCGTAACAAATGTAGTATTTGATTTCAATAAATAAAAGTGTTACAATCTCTATGGTATTCCTCTGATCTTCAATAATGTATACTATCTTGATGAATTTGATTTTGATTTAATTCAAGGGCTTGTAAATATTGGTCTTGAATCTCCTCCTTAAACTTAAATTTGGATTTGATCACGAACAAGTAATTTGATCTTGAATGCCTTGGTATTTGATTTTCCTTCGCTCTTGATCTTGACTTGAACTTGAACTTGTAGCTTGTATAGAAATATGCGGTGTTTGATCCACAAGCTCTCTGCATGCTTCTTGTTATCACTTATGGTGTCTTCCAGCTTTATGAAGACCTCTATTTATAGTTGTAGGGTGTGGTGTGGCTCTGCGATTTGATTGGTCCGTTTGAACTGACCAATACCATCTAGAAACTTGGCACAACTCTATTGGTTGTTGATTTGACTTGGATTTCCACCCTTCTTAACACGTGACACAATTTTATTGGATCAGTTATTTGGTTGGGAATGCCACATCATTTGACATGTTGCATGATATTGTTGGCTCGTTATTTTGACTTGGATTGCCATATCACTTGACACGTGGCATGATCCTGGGCTTTAAGATGGGCTAATAGCCATTTGGACCTTGGGATAATGAAATAGGCTTATCATTTAAGTTGTAATTCAACTAAATGTACTAGCTCATCACTTATATTTTGGATTTAAATAATTAACGCAATTTACTAGCAACAATATTTGTTTGGACTAGTGTCTTGAATTTAATATGGTCCAAATTATTTTATGGATTTAAGCCCGATAAAATTTAAATGCTTAAAGCTATATTCATTACTTTGTGTACAATATCATTCTTTACTTTGTTGAATATCTCATTCTTAATTCTACATTCGTTACTTTGTTGAAGAGGAGATGTCACTCATTACTTTGTAGAGACAAGCATATCTCTTAGGGGAATTGGAGGAGTCTTTTATCCTAGTGGGTATGGGCCCCACTTCTTTGATGACTTAGCAACCAAAATCGTCTAAATGTGCCACCAAGTTACATGTTTAAGAGCCATTAATTGGGTTTTGAGTAAGATCTCATTCGCTGCCACGTTGGGAGTTTATCTAATCCAAAGCTTCTAATTACTTAAAAATCTCCCACTAAAAATCAATAATTAACCACTTACCCACATAATTAAGAATTATCTCAAATTACTTAAAATATTACTCACTTTTAACACACTTTATACATATTACTATCATGGTCATATGGGACCTTGTATGGTACTAGTCCATAAATACCGGATATTATAGCTCGGACCGTATTTTATATCAAAATGACATACTTTGATGAAACTCATTTTCTTCAATTTTCTTACCCTCTTACCTTCACGAACTTGTTTGAAATAGCATAACACTTATTATCTCAAAATAATCTCATTCCCAAACTTACGTTGATTAACTTACGACGAAATTTTAACGTACGAAAATGCGGGATGTAACACTTTATGCTAAAAAGACTTAGGACCCCCTTTTCTTTTCTTTCTCTCTAGTAGATTTGAAATAGTTGTACCTCTCTATTCACATTAAGATCTTTGCAATAATATTCTTAGATTTTTGTACTCTCATTGCTTATTTGATCACGTAGCTTAATCCACATAATTTATGTTCAGCCGAGATCCCCAGTTGTGGACCTCGAGGTGTGCCTAACACCTTCTCTTTGAGGTAAGGTGAGCCTTTACCCGATCTTTGGTGGCATTGACTAGTTAAATAAGAGTCATTTGCATAATAGGTTCCCTAACACACCTTAAAAAATTTTAGGTGGCGACTCTCCTCTTTTAATACCATTTAAAAGAGTTGTCACATGTCGAAATCAAATTTCGCGAGAAAAAGGGGCACGACAGCATGGCGACTTTGCTGGGGATTTACACTTAGGCTCTTACTATAGAAAAATTGGATTATGTGGATCAGTCTTCTTTGTTATAAACACGCTTATGTTTTACATTTTTAGTTGCTACGACATGCACATCCCTCTCCACATCCCTCTCCAATTTTCCTTTTACTTGTTACATGCACATCCCTCTCCCATTTTCCTTTTACTCGTTTAAATTCATTGTAATATGCACATCCTTTCCCTTCTCCACCTTCATTTGCTTAAATTGGTCATAACATGCACATCCCTTTTCCTATTCACCTTTATTTGCTCTAAAATGCTCTTCATTTGTTTAAAGAGTGCTATATCATGTCTCTCCCGCCCCTACTTCCTTTCTTGTTTTATTACATTGCCTATATTCCACTAACTAAATTCTTCCTTTGTCTTTCTTTTACATCTTTTATGTTTTTCCTGAATACTGTATTTATTGCTTTTACATATTTACCATGCAAATACTTGGCAAATTGTTATTATCTCTGCATAAAGCACGCTCCACATCATATTCCACTTGTGCCCAATTAATAACATAGCAGCACTTGATGAGTGTCCGTGCTTTTCCAAAATTAACCTTTTAAATAAAAAAGCTTATTTGCGATATACTAGTCGATCAACAGTGCAGTCGACGGTCCCGTGCCTTTCCCTCTCAAGTCGTCCACTTGAGAGTAATAGTCTAGACCATTCTAGAAACCTCGCTCCAATATCAACTTTGCATGCATCATGTCAAACCTAGTATGGGTTAGAACATTTTTCATGTGATAACCCACTAAGATAAACCTTGTCCAAAGTCCCACGAGATTTCCATAATCCCAATGGACACCATCACGTTATGTGCATTACTTGGAGAAAATGTGTCGGTATGTTGATCATTAGTGTGTAAATAGTCCAATCTGCAGGGCGAAAGGGCTAACTTTATTTGTTTGCATAAAATGAAGCACGAAGTCCCTAGGTTAGGCATGGTTCAAAACATCCCACCCTTGTTGCTTGATTGGTTGAAGAACCTCCCGCCTAGTGACAAGAATCATGTGAAAAGGGTCCTTAGTAATTTACCGTCCTTATAAGACATCCAGCCGAATAGAGAATTAATTAAGGCCGCCACTATGTTTTGGGATGAGAAAAAGGTTGTCTTCCGCTTTGGTGACATAGAAATGACTCCCCTCTTGGAAGAAATATGAGGCTTCTCTAAGCTTCCATATGATAGTCCGGGTTTATTAGTACCAGAGAATCGCACGCCCCGCGGTTTTTTGAAAATGCTAGGTTTCAAGAAAAATGATGAGATACTCTGCCTGAAGAAGTCATACATCCCATTTGAATTTCTTTATGAAAGTTATGGGGATAGAAATTCATATCCCTTCATCATGATGAATTTTCCATTACTTCCTTGAGTTGGACGCACCACCGAGTTTTTGTGTTCATTGTCTGCTTCTTGGGGTTGCTGATATTTTTGATGAAAGGGGGAAGGATATACACTCGCTTAGCCATGTTCGCTAGGACTCTAATGGAAGGAATCGAGGGACATACTTACACTATCATCCCCATGATCTTGGAAAAAATGTATCGCGCTCTAGGTCGATGCAAGCAGGGTTATTGACACTTCAAGGGTTGTAATCTGTTGCTGCAAGTTTGGTTATTAAAACATTTCCAGAGAGTAGAATATCTCCAAGATATCCTGTGACAACCATTAAATGACTACATAGCTTACCATAATCCAAAGTGAATGACATTTATCCCAGACAGGTTTGCACAACCTGGAAGTGTTGTGAGTTGTGTGCGTTTTTTTAATAATCTGACTGACGAAAAGGTACATTGGATTTTTGAATGGTTCCCTAGCAGTGAGCTCATCATCAGATCGAGAGAGACTACTCATCTAGTGCTGATCAGGTTAAGGGGAATCTATCCTTATGCTCCTATAAGGGTAATGAGGCAAGCCAGAAGAAAATAGGTCATACCTTGCATTTCAAACATAGTCCAATAAAAAGTATATTTTAAAGGGAACTTCATCCCATTCAAATTCGATGCACAACATATGTGGAATCAGAAGGTCGTCATGGAAAAAGATACTATCGAGCGAGACAGGTATCATGCCGGCCATGTATACTTCTACCCATCATAGTTAGTAGATGATATAGCAGGAGATGTGAGGACTAGAATTAATCTAAAAAATAGGGTTATAGATGACGCTGTTGAAGCACAAGTCAAGTATATGATGCTGCGCAAAAGGGTCTTCAAGTCTGAAGCTAGGCATCTGGAACAACAAAAAGTGGATATGGAAGCAATCAATGAATGGAGAGAAATTGCTACTAAATCAACAGAGTGATTGGAATATTTGGATCAGGGCCTAATGGAACTTGAGGGAAAGATGAGAAAGAGACTCTCTGATTGTTAGAACACGGAAGGCAATGCAGAAGGGCATTTAGCAAATCTTACCCATTGTTGGATATGCGCAACCTGGGGAACCTGATTGATGGATCCAAGAAGGCCAAGCTTGGAGAAGGTCCTTCTGGGGCCAAGTAGATTAGGGAACAATGTCTTTACTGCTTTCAAGATTCGTTTTACATTTTGATTGTAATAAGGCAAATGCCATTAGTGACTTTCTCATTATTGTCATTTTAGTAAGGATTTGACGCATTTTTGCATTAATGAAATGACACAATTGTTGGCATAAATTTTTTCCAAGTCTATGTGTCGCTTAGGCCTACCTCGGGTATGACGAGGTCCCTCAAATTAGGACGCGAATTTATTACAAAATTTTGCAACACATGTTCAATATCGCAAACATTTTCTTAATACTCCTTACTAATTTGGTTACCTTTTTGTTTTTCTTTCCTTCTGTTTATTCCCATTCCCCAGGGTTGGTTCGTGCATACTGGCATCATCAGCATATTACACCAGATCTAGAGGTCCTCCACCTCCACCTCCACCAAGTGATCCCAAGAACAAAGGAAAAGCGAAAATGGATGATATGAGTGGTACTAGAAAAGACAATGCTACTAACGCAGAAAACATTGAAACTTCAGACTGTTGGAGTACTCCAGCACATAATGAATTGGTCCTACATCTGGAAAAAAAATATTGGAGCTACAGGGGGGAGCTTTAGCAGGTCCAGAACATGGCAAACCTTTCCCTCGCTCTAAACATCCCCGACATCAACCAACAAAACACAAATGCCCAAAACCTGGAACCTCCTCATAACACACAAAACCAAAATCCACCAAATCCTCACATGACACATCAATATGAAACACCTCCTCAAAACCAACCATCCACCAGTACCTAATCCTCTACAACACCATCACCATCCAATTCAATATCCACAAACCACCACTTACCAACTCCTCAAACGCACCACAACTTACTCATGATCCCCAAAACTCAACCAATGACCACCATTACGCCCAGATTCCTGGAGTCCACCAAAGCAATCCCATATATGTGGAAACTTTACCCCATACCCCACAACAGACCCTATACATGCCAGAATCCGCCGAGAAGGACCTGCTCATAAAGAACATGGTAGAGGAACTCAAGAAGCTCACTGGAAGAGTTCAGAGTGTTGAAGGTAGAAAGAGAATTGAGGGTTTGAATTATGAGGATTTGTGTATTCAACCAAATGTAGAACTTCCGGAGGTTTACAACCTCCCAAGTTCGAAATGTTCAACGAAACTGGTGATCGAAAAGTGCATCTGAGAACGTATTGTGACAAACTTGTAGGGGTTGGAAAGTATGAACGAATCCGTATGAAGTTGTTCATGAAAAGCCTCATTGGGGATGCCTTGTCTTGGTAAATCAGTCAGAACCCAAAGAAATGGGTTAAATGGGTGAGCATGGCGTCAGATTTCATGGATCAGTTTAGGTTCAACAATGAAAATGCACTAGAAACTTTTCGCGAGTATGCTACTTGGTGGAGGTCTGAAGCCGCAAAAGTCAGGCCTACACTTGAAGAAGAATATTCGAATAAGTTCTTTTTCAGAGCTCAGGACCCGCAATACCACGAAAGAATTGATGGTTATTGAAAACTATAAATTTTCTGACATCATCAAGTTGGGGGGAAGAGTAGAAGAAGGGATCAAAAGAATAATGGTGACAAACTTCGAAGCACTCCAAGCCACAAACAAAGCTTTGCAGTCAGGAGGTATCTCCAAGAAGAAAGAAGTGGGTGTAGTAATGGTAGCCCAAGGCCCAAAGTCTCCTCTCACATACCAAATGCCTCCACCCACATATTGCCTTCATTACCCAGATACCAACAACCTGTCGCCACTTACCATACTTATAACACCCAACCAACATATTATTATTCACCGCCAGCCCGCCAAAATTACCAAAAACCAAAACAAAATTTTGACCGCAGACCACCCAGACAATACACGCCGATTGCTGAACCCATAGACCAATTATACGAGAGGCTAAACGATGCTGGTTATGTGACTCCTATTCCCGATGTTTCTATGGAAAACTATTCTTAGTGGATTAACCCAAATAAGACATGCTCTTATCACTCAGGCATGAAAGGTCATACTATTGATGATTGTCTTACTCTGAAGGATAAGATTCAGACATTAGTTGACACTAAAGTCATACAAGCAAAGGAGGCCGTACCCTACGTCCGTAGCAATCCTCTCCCGGATCACAAAGGTGAAGGAGTAAATGTGATAGAGACCGATGAAGAATGGGACTCGTCAAGGTCAATTAGACTCATTCGAGAAGGGGATAATCCTAAAACATCTTCAGTCACTCTCACACCTATCGTGCTACAAACTCAAGCACCAATTGAAGTTGAGGTAGCCGTACCGAATCTGTTTGAAGTTGAAGTGACAACACCCTTCACCGTGATGGTATCACCTACGCCGTCTTATAAATCTAATTCTATACCATGGAATTATGTTACGGAAACAAGAAGGAAATGAAAAGCAAAAATGGAAGAAACAGGTGTAGCAGGCATGACCAGAACCGGTAGGGTTTAGACACTCGAGCATTTGGGAGGAACGAGCAAAGAAGCTGCATCTAAGCCGCTTGTCATTAAGACTGGCCCGCATGACCTTTGGAGGAAGGTGCAAGCAAGAGAATACTCTATGGTTGACCATCTGAACAAAACCCCTTCTCAAGTATCCATTTTATCACTGCTACAAAACTCCGAGGAATATAGGAATGCCCTGATAAAATTTTTGAATGAAGACTATGTACCCACTAGTGGAGGAATGGCCAACATTTTAGGGAAAGTGTTGGAAAACCACAAGATCACTTTTCATGAAGACGAGCTGCCACCGGAAGGATTAAGTCACAGTAGGGCACTACATATCACAGTGTAATTTGAGGACAAATTCATTACCAAAGTCCTGATAGATGGAGGTTCGAGTCTCAACATATGTCCACTAACTACTCAGAAAAGATTGAGTAAGGGCCTGCACGAGATACGATCAGAAAGTATGAATGTGAGAGCACTTGATGGATATCAAGGGCCACAGTTGGAGAGATCAACCTTAGCCTACAGATGGGCCCAACCTAGTTTGATATTGAGTTTCAAGTGCTGGATATATCTGCTACCTACAACCTATTATTGGAGCGATCCTGGAATCAAGCTGTTGGGGCCATAGCTTATACTCTACATCAAGCTGTGAAGTTTGAGTGGAACCATCAAGAAGTGGTTATCCATGGAGACGGGAGTAACCCCATTTACACCAATCAGACTGTTCTTGTTGTTGAGAATAGAAGGAAGTTGGGTGGAGAAACATACCATCGCATTGAGCACGTCAACGCAATTGAGAAAGATAAATGGTGGAGCAGTAAGATAGAAAGCATATTGTCATGGACATGGTATGAACCTGGCAAGGGTCTCAACAAGAATCTCCAAGGGATCACCAAACCGATACAACTAAAATGTCATGGTACAACATTTAGGCTTTGGTATGAATACACCTGGCTAGAGTATTAGGATTGGTCGCTGTCATGGCGTGGTAATTACTATCAGCTAGAACAACCAGTACCACATTTGCACCAGTCATTTCATCGAGCTGACATGATGTAGGGGCTTGAAGAAGATGAAGTTTTAGCTGGCATAAGAAATTTGTTTCTGGATGATGAAGACATGGATTGCAGTGCGATAGTTGAGGAGCAGGAGGAAGGCCTTACTATTCAGGCCATGCAAAAAGAAGCTATACTCAAGAACTGGACTGCTACACCATCGAGGACCCGTCGAGTTCCTGGGTAGCCTGGCGATTAGCATCATTTATTTTTTTTATTTTAAAAAAGCATTTTTATGAGCATCTAAGACATTTTCAGTATTTTGTTTTAAGCATTTTTTGTTTTGAAATAATTGCTCGAATCATCGAGCTGCAATTGTTTGACGTTTTAAAAATTTTATCACTGGATTGCTGTTTTTAGTATTTATTATTATCCTTTATATTTTTTCTCTACAATGTTATTATTACTTATCCCGATGAACCTAGGACAACGACATGTAATGAGACAACGCAACATAAGGATAGTGATTCAGAGGATCTGTAAGAGGATACAATACCTGAGGAAATTGTCAGGGAAGTGAATTTTTTTTAAAAGAAAGCCTAAGTCTAAGTTGGACGAGTTTGAAACAGTTAATTTTGGAGATTCAAAAATAGTCAAGGAAACGCGTGTAAGCATTCATCTATCACCGTCAGTGAAGGAAGAATACATCCGATTCTTGAAGGAGCATGAGGACATTTTTTCATGGTCCTACGATGATATGACTGGTTTGAGCACATCCATAGTGGCTCATAAGCTACCTACCAATCCCATGTGTCCACCTGTAAAGTAGAAACTCAGAAAGATTAGGCCAGATATGAGCTTGAAAATAAAAGAGGAAGTCACCAAACAGATCAAAGCCAAGGTTCTCGGAGAGGTTGAATGTGGCTAACATTGTGCCAGTTCCAAAGAAAGATGGGAATGTCAGAGTGTGTGTCGATTATCGGGACTTAAACAAAGCAAGTCCCAAAGATGATTTCTCGTTGCCCAATATACACATAGTGATCAACAACTGTGCCAAACATGAACTCCACTCCTTTATGGATTGCTTCACAGAATATCATCAGATCTGGATAGATGAAGAAGATGCCGAAAACACATCCTTTATCACACCATGGGGAGTGCATTGTTACAAAATGATGCCGTTTGGACTGAAGAATGTTGTAGCCACTTATATGAGAGCTATGACAATCATTTTCCACGACATGATACACAAGGAGATAGAGGTGTACGTGGATGACGTCATCATCAAATATAAAAGGAGTACATATCACATAGCTGATTTGAGGAATTTTTTGATCGACTTTGGAGGTACAATCTGAAACTGAATCATACAAAGTGTGCCTCCGGAGTCCCTGCTGGAAAATTGTTACGGTTCATCGTTAGCCGCCAAGGAATTGAGCTAGGTCCGTCAAAGGTCAAGGCGATCCAAGACTTGCCACCTCCAAAGAACAAGAAAGATATGATGAGTTTCTTAGGGTGTCTCAATTACATCAACCGTTTCATAGCACAATCAACTGTGATATGTGAACCGATTTTCAAAATGTTAAAAAAAGATGCCGCAACAAGTTGGACTATAGAATGCCAGAAAGACTTTGACAAAATCAAGGAGTATTTATCCAAACCACCTGTTCTGGTCCCACTGGAAACTAGGAGACATCTGCTACTTTATTTATCTATACTAGATGGGGCTTTTGGTTTGTTCTGGGAAACACGACGAGACGGGAAGAAAGGAGCATGTCATATACTATCTGAGTAAGTAATTAACACCCTACAAAGTACAATATTCTTTGCTGGAATGCACCTGGTACGCTTTGACATTCATAGCTCAAAATTTGAGGCACTACTTCCGTGCCTACACAACATATCTCATATCAAGGATGGATCCGCTAAAATACATCTTCCAGAAACCCATGCCTACAGGAAAATTAGCAAAATGGCAGATATTACTGAGTGAGTTCGACATCATCTATGTAACTCAGAAGGCGGTCAAAAGGTAAGCATCTGCAAGATCATTTGGCAGAAAATCTTGTAGAGGGAGAATACGAACCATTAAAAACGAACCATTGAAAACATTTTTCCCCACGAAGAGGTATCATTCGTAGGAGCGGAGATCATCGAAGCCTATGATGGTTGGAGAATGTTCTTCGACGGAGCTGCAGACTTCAAAGGAGTGGGTATTGTAGTAGTCTTAATATCATAAACAGGCCAACACTATCGGGTATCCGCGAAGCTCAGGTTTTTATGTACCAACAACATGGAAAAATACGAGGCATGCATCTTAGGACTCAAGTTAGCCATCAACATGAATGTTCAAGAATTTCTGGTAATTGGAGATTATGACCTTTTGATACATCAAGTTTAGGAGAATGGGCCACAAAGAATACCAAAATATTTCCATATTTGTACCATGTACAAGAGTTGATGAAGAGATTCACAAAGATAGAATTCAAACATGTCCCGAGAGTCCAGAATGAGTTCGCAGATGCATTGGACACTTTTTCTGCCATGATATAACACCCAGACAAGAATTTCATCGATCCTATCCAGTAGGGATTCATAACCGGCCAGCTTATTATGCTCATGTTGAAGATGAAATTGATGGATCCATGGTTCCACGACATCAAAGAATATTTGGCAAAAGGAGAGTTCCCATAGCACGCAAATCATACTCAGAAACACACAATCCGAAGATTATCCAACCACTTCTTCCAAAGCGGAGGAATTCTGTACAGAAGGAATCCAGACCTGGGATTATTA
The DNA here is from genome assembly GCA_005239505.1 of Nicotiana paniculata. NCBI lineage: Eukaryota > Viridiplantae > Streptophyta > Magnoliopsida > Solanales > Solanaceae > Nicotiana > Nicotiana paniculata. Next base: position 28,561 of record ML347799.1, on the reverse strand, counting down.
CAGTGTGTAGACGCCAAGGAAGCGTCCAGATTGCTCGAAGAAATACATGCCGGAACTTGCGGACCACACATGAACTATTTCGTCTTAGCTAAGAAGATATTGAGAGCAGGATATTTCTGGATGACTATGGAAACATACTGCATCAAGTATGTCCAAAAGTGTCATCAATGCCAGGTACATATTGATATTATACGAGTGCCACCCAATGAACTCAATGTAACAAGTGCAAATTGGCCTTTCTCCGCTTGGGGGATGGATGTCATTGGTCCAATCGAACCTACTGCTTCAAATGAGCACATGTTCATTCTCCTTGCCATATACTATTTCACAAAATGGGTTGAAGCCACATCTTACAAGGATGTAACTAAGAAGTTCATCACAGATTTTGTTCATGATCGTATTGTTTGTCGATTCGGGGTGCCTGAGTTAATCATCACTGAAAATGCTGCCAACCTTAACCGTGACCTGATGAAATCCATGTGTGAGGCTTTCAATATCAAACACAAGAATTCCACAACATACAGGCCGTAAATAAATGGAGCTGTGAAAGCCGCCAATAAGAACGTCAAGTAGATATTGAGGAAAATGGTAGATAATCATAAACAATGGCACGAGAAATTGACATTTTCCCTGCTTGGATATCGTACCACGGTTTGCACATCGACTGGGGAAACTCCTTATTTGTTGGTCTATGGTACTGAAGCCGTTATTCCTGCCGAAGTAGAATTTCCTTCTTTGACAATCATACAAGGGGTTGAACTCAGTGATGCAGAATGGGTACGAAGTCACTATGAACAACTAGCTCTCATTGATGGAAAAGGAATGAATGTGGTATGTCACGGTCAACTCTACCAGAATAGAATGTCTAGAGCTTTCAACAAAAAGGTTGGGCCTAGACAATTCACACCGGGACAATTGGTGCTAAAGCGGATCTTCCCACATCAAAATGAAGCCAAAGGGAATTTTTCACCCAATTGGAAAGGGCCCTACATGGTTCACCGAGTACTAACGGAAGGAGCACTCATACTTGCAGAAATGGACAGAGAAATTTGGCCAAAACCTATCAACTCAGATGCAGTCAAGAGATACTATGTTTAGGATTGTTTACATTTCTTCATTTAATATAACTGAACTACGCTTGACCTGATTTCCATTTAAGAGGGGATGCGTAGGCAGCCCTATGGGTTTGGTCACATCTTAATAAAATCTTCATTTTTTCCATGATCAGAAACTGGGACAGAATTTTGAGGAGGACCCTCAAAATTCTAAATCAAGTCCATCCAACTTCATCATATGCGGAGCAGTCAAAAATTGCATTTAAACTGGGCATAACTTTTAGGAGGACCCTCAAAATTCTAAAGCAAGGATGTCGTAATATCTCTAAAATATGTCACAGTCATCAGTTTATCTAAATTACTTGATATTACATACTATTATATTTCAAATCACTATATGCACGCATGTTTTCAAAAACTTTATTGCTATAGCAGCCAGATGTTACCCAAGGTATCTCAAATAGGATCTCAAGGGGGGAGCAAGGATAGAACAGGAAAACAAAGCGCGAACCAACCTTCTTTCACAGAAATCACAATTTTTCTTTGGATGCAGGTACAACAACACAATAATATCCGCAGACACATCATGTCACTAACCTCAAGACAACAAATTATCTAGCGCAAGCATCTCCAGCTAAGAAATGATTTACCTTCTCATCATCACTCATTGTTTTCTTGCATAAGTCTAAATAATTCCTTTCCTACATGAGACTAAGAATTGTCTCCTTAATTGCATAAGGCTAAGCACTGCCTTTCCCGGTAAGACTAAGCATTGTCTCCCTCTTGCATGAGGCTAGGCACCGCCTCCCGTATTGCATAAGGCTAAGCACTGCCTTTCCCTGCATGAGACTAAGCATTGTCTCATCTTTGCATGAGCTAAGCACTGCCTCCCTAATTGCGTGAGGCTAAGCACTACCTCTCTAATTGCATAAGGCCAAGCACTGCATTTCCTGTATGAGACTAAGCATTATCTCCTCTTTGCATGAGGCTCAGCCCTACCTCTCTAATTGCACAAGGACAAGAAATGCCTCCCTAATTGCATAAGGCTAAGCATTGCCTTTCCCTACATAAGGCTAAGCGTTATATTTTTCCTTGTATGAGACTAAGCATTGTCTCATTAATTGCATAAGACTAAGCACTGTCTTTCCCTATGTGAGACTAATCATTGTCTCCCTCTTGCATGTGGCTAAGCACTGCCTCCCTGATTGCATAAGGATAGACACTGCCTTTCCCTGCATGAGACTAAGCATTGCCTCATTTGCCTCCCTAATTGTGTGAGGCTAAGCACTGCCTCCTTAATTGCATAAGGCTAAAGACTTCTTTTCCTGCATGAGACTAAGCGTTGTCTCCTCTTTGCATGAGGCTAAACCCTGCCTCCCTAATTGAACGAGGGTAAGCACTGCCTCCGTAATTGCATAAAGCTAAGCATTGCCTTGCCCTACATGAGACTAAGCATTGTCTCTTTCTTTGCATGAGGATAAGAACTGCCTTTCCTGCATGAGACTAATCATCGTCTTTTTCTTTGCATGAGGCTAAGCACTGCCCCTTTTCTTGCATAAGGCTAAGCACTGCATTTTCCTCAAGATTAAATACAATCTCATTACGCTGTCTAAGACTCGACACTATCATTTTTTCACCTTGGGCTAAGCACTGGCCTCATCTTACACAAGACTAAGCCTTGTCTTGTTTCATTGTGAAAATAACCAATATCATATCTTTGCATTTCATGGGCCAAAACATAGTCATTTTGTCCAAAGGCATCATAGTCCGAAGGCATCATCTTCATAACTGAAGACATTATTCTATGGCCTGATGATCTCTCAATAGTGCACATCATTATTCAAAGGCGTCATAGTCCAGAGGCACCATCCTCATGGCCCAAGGACGTCATTTCATTGCCTGTGAATCCCTTATCATATGATTCATGGCCCAGGATGTCATAGTCCAAGGACATCATCCACCATCCATAGACAGCCTTCATGGTCCAAAGGGAATTTGCATCACGTTTAAATTGTCACAATAACCCATATATATTCGCATGCGCCGTGTTTTAAGTTTCGTAGGTAACCCAGGAAGTAACCGTTCTTCAAACAGGATCAATCTTCGCTCCAGTTTCCGTTCACAACGTTCACATCCTGCAATTGTTTCAAACATAACCGACCACCATCAATTACCCTCCTTTTACTCTATGACCGTTCGGATATTTTTTCGGTGATACATCCGTAACGTTTCAAATTCACATTCATGATTTCGCATAAATTCATCCGATACTATCCTACCCAAAAGAACTCTTTCAAAAACATACGATCATCCTTATAACAACTCCATCGGTTTCGTTCGCCGTTGGATCTAGAACTACACACATCCTGAGTCCCGTAACACCAGGGGTATGTAGGAAACTCAGGTACCATTTGGATCCCATTTTTTCAAATCATATTATCCCTCATTGAGTTCGGCAAAAATTGGCCATTATTTTCTTTACCCGCCAACTCTTTCATCACTCTAGGGTAAAGAGGGGTAGCTGTTGATACCCAATTTTGCCCTCACATTTTAACTAGCATATATACTTTCAAAATGTCATATTTTCATAATTATTTAATTTTCAAGCATTTTCCGTAATCTTCCATAATTTTTAGAGCTTTAAAATTAAATTTCTTGCATTTAAATTACTTAAATATTTACTAATTATTCCTTTAGATTATTTGTGATGACTTAGTCATCACAAAACTTACTATTTACATCCGCATATATGTTTTAAATATTTTTACTTCATTTCATATAATTATATTAGTATTTTAGGCTATTTACAGAATCTTGCAATAATAGCTTATACTTTTGAAATCTATTGCATTTGTCATTTTATTCAAGGTCAAAATAATTTTTTACATTTTTATAATCTACTACTGTTGTTTCAGATTACTAAGTTGCATTAATATTATTTTTATATTTATTTGAGCTACTTTATTAAATTATTTTTTCTTTAATTTATTATATTTTTAAATATGTCCCAAAACAGGCCAAATTTCGGACCCCGGTTCACCATCCCACACCCTAAAACTCTAGCCCAATAACCCTTAGCCCAATACCAGTAATTCACCAGCCTATACTTGTTTTATGACCCCCTCCATCTACCTTTTAATCCTGGTCGTTGATATCAGAGATCAATGGCTCACAAAACACCTACGCTCTTAAACCCACCCTTACCCAAAACCCTAACCCCATTATCCCACTCTCGCCGCCTTTGAACCTTTCAATCTCCCTTTCTCTGAAGAACCCTAATCGCGGCCCTTTCCCTAATCCCTCTCCTAATGGGATTCGACTACTATTTTCTTGCCATATTCGAATCCTTCTGGTATTGGTTGTCTGTTTGTGGTGTTACCTAAGTGCTTGCCGAAGCACAAAAATCAATAATTTTCGAAATCGAACAAAAAGGGGTTCAAATCTTTGATTTTGAGCACTATTTCGTCTACATACGTTCAACGCTATATTATGTGAGTCCAATTTTGTTTGGATTTTTGTGATTTACACTTTCCCTAAAAAGGAGAAGTATCCGATCTCAGAGAAATTAATATAATAAATTTATTTTGTTTATTTGAATAGATGTGTTATTTGTTACTATTTCCAGTTGATGTAACATTGCTTTTACAATCCACCGACCTTTCATGATGTTAGTTCCTTGACCCACATAGATTATATGGGTGAGTTGGGGACAATTTAGAAGTTTATTTTAAAAGTTTTTTTTAATTGAGACTTTAGATTCTGTTACAAATGGATATCTATGGAGTCGATATTACTTTTACTGCTTTGTGACGGGGGTCTATCGGAAATAGTCTCTCTAACTTCGCAAGGTAGGGGTAAGGCTGCGTACACTCTACCCTCCTCATACCCCACTTATGGGATTACACTAGGTTATTGTTGTACACTTTCCCTAAAAAACTACGGTTTACCGAATTTATCTCCTAAATTGATTTTAAACTGATTTTGCATGATTTCTTTCCTTATTTGTTGTTTGATTTATTTCTTTTCCTTATGTGTTCGTTCAATTTTGACTGCTATATAAACCCTCACATTTCCCTTCTTGGGACAGACTTTAATCGATATATTTCTTCACTAAAATTAGGGGTTTCTACTATTCTCTTGTTCTATATTCTATTTTGACCGGCTAAAAGCCAAGGCCACTAAGACCTTGTTACTCAACACGTTCTTGGTGCGAGTGTCACGACTGAAACTGTTGGGTCGCGACGGGCACCCGGTGCCTTACTTAACCGAGTACCAACATAACGTATATTTCTTATTACATCATCATGGGTAAGTGAGCTAGAAGGGATGTATGAGGCAACAAGAATAAAATATGAAGTAACACTCGACATAAAACTACCCAACCTGATATATAAACTTATACACGTGACATACGAGCCTATAAGGCCGACATGATCATTTGTAAACTCAAAACACAGGCCGACAAGTCCATACAAGTATCTGTATACATGACATCTGTCTACAAGCCTCTAAGAGTACAAAAGTAACATAAAGGTCATGACTAGGCCCTGCTATACCAATCAGTACATGTCCTAATTACACTGACCAAATAAGAAACTCTGGAGAAAAACAGAGCGCACCAACACCTTCCGCTGAGATGATAGCCTACTTGGAGGAATAGCAACCTATCTAATGGGACCTGCGGGCATGAAACGCAACGTCCCCAGGAAAAAGGGATGTCAGTACAAATAATGTGTCGAGTATGTAAGGAATGAAAATCAGTAAATAATAGACATGAAAGAAACATGGAGTAAAAGGCTCGACATGTAAGTCTGAATAACTCTGTGAATCATTAATATGTATAATTCCATGCATATGCGTATAAATGTCATGTCGCACATAGGTACATGTGTTCATAACACCATCAAGCCTCTAAGGGCATCCCATCATATCATCTCGGCCATTATGGGCAAAATCATCAACATATACCAGCTGATCAGGTGGTGGTGCGTATATAACACTGTAAACTTTTCCCATATCCCATATACATATAACATACATATATACACGTATATAACACCATCTGATCATGAGTCAGTGTACATGTATAAATGAATGCAATGCATGAGAAGTACGTCATTAAAATCTCTCGAGGCGTCATAAGACCATTATGCCTTTGATTAATGCCATGAAGTAAACTTTGTCGACTTACGTATTTTCTGAGACCCATGAACAAATGATAAAATAATAGTACATATGGGAAATCAAGAACATAAGAATCTCTAGCATTTCTATGAATATAGTCATTTATGAAAGTTGTGCATTTGCTCGTTTCATTTGTATGTATGGATCATGCCAAAAGGAAAGACGGGATTGCTTTAACATACCTGAGCCGATTCTCTTGGAAATCCCTCTAACAAACAACAATTGCGACGAAACACGTAACGGCGGATCAAAGTAGGGGAAAATTTGTATGATATTCTTGAGAAAGATTGCACCGTTATTCCCTTAGAATCGCAAAATACCATTGCTATTATGCTTAGAATTATCGTATGAACTTTGTAGAAAAAGTCTCGCAAACTTTCTTGTATGAAATCACAAGATGAACTTTCTTGTATGAATTTGGTGAAGCAATTTACATTGTTATGGAGATTAGACATGTCTCTCTTTGTAACCTTTTAGAGACATCTTTTACCTTAGTGGATGTGGGCCCCACTAAGGTGATGACTAAGCCCAAGACTTTCTTAGTGTTCCATCTTGCAATGTGACTTAAGAGTCACTTTAACTGATCTTATGTGCTGCCACTTTGGGGTTTAAAATTTATCCGTCACTTCTTACTTAGTTTGTTAATCCCCCATTAACCCAATAATTAACCAACTACCACATAATTAAGAATTATCTCAAATTATTTAAAATGCCACGCACTTTTAACACACCTTACTATCATGGTCATGTGGTACCTTGTATGGCAGTAGTCCATAAATATGGGGTATTATAGCTTGGATCGTATTTTACCCCAAAATGTCAAATTTCGACAAAATTCATTTTCTTTGATTCGCTCCCCCTCTCACCTTCCCGAATTTACTTATCACTTGTTTGAAATAGTACAATACTTATAATCTCACAATAATCTCATTTTCGAACTTACATCGATTAACTTACGACGAAACTTTCTCGTACGAAAATGCGGGATGTGACATCTCTTTTCCAAGATTTCATTAATTTGCTTATGACATACTTTCACGTACAAAAACGTGGGGTGTAACATAATTCTCCCCTCTGGAACATTCGTCCTCGAATGTTGACTGATGCATTTATCATTTTCATAACTCTTAGCTCTTGCGAATTTTTTAATACTCTCCTTGCCATTTCCGGCAACTGTTCTGTGCATAAATCCAAAGGCCAGGGCATTTTCCCTTTTAGGCCTCTTTCTTACACCACGACTCGTGGTCAGAATCCTTCAAATCTCGTAACTCTTACTACCTTCTGTCATGCAGCCAGAGTCTTCTACGGCTGTATGATTGTCAACATATATGCTGCATGGATAATACTCAAAAATCTTAAGTGCGTTCATAACGTAACTAACTTTGGCTCATTGATCGAATAATTCCTTTCATTTCTTCTCAGCTTTCTTTAAACATAAGCTATTACCTTTCCTAGTCTTTCTGCCCTCTTGTTGCGTCCATACTTAGCTTATATGAGTTCCCATGTATGCCAGAACCTTTGTGCAACTCATATGGTCTTGAATATTACTTTTGGTTTTACTCCCCGCTCATTAGCCATGGTAGGTGCCACTTTCTTCTGGATTGCATACAATTTTGTAGTGAGACTGTTACGACAATTTCCTCTTTAGGTCACTGTGCTTAGGTTGAAGCCTTCTTCCTTATTTCCTCAGCTAGTCTTTCATTGTAGTACTTAGGGAGGAACCTCTTACTCTTGTAAATTTTTGAGATTATTACGGACCTTTGGATGTCCTTCCTTGCCTATAATTATTCGTAGTTACTTTCCTTCATGCTCTTATGCTTGTAGGGTTGCTTCTTAACTGACATTTTGACTGTCTTCCCAGTGGCACTCTCTTGTATTACTATAACATTCATACGGTACCTTTAACTACCCCCAACTCCTATATGAATATATCTCAAGTATTACAATGACATTACTACGAGGCTGAATTCACTATATTAGGTTTTACTGTGTTTATCTTGCACGATCTGTTGATTCATCTGTAACCTCCTGTCTAGCCATAACCAGGCTCTTTCTGAATCAATTTCTAACTACTCGTTGGCCTATTCACATATCAATATTTCGCGTAATCTTTCTTGGGTTATTTCTTTTGTCTAACTTAACTCTCGCATTGGCTCCTTATTTATAAATAACATTCCGGGCAGGAACCCTTACTTCCTCTCCTTGACGTCGTGTTTGCATGTTGTTCTGGAATTGTAGCATATCTATTGGATTTGAATAAGTGCAATCTCATCCCTTTCATTTTTTGCATCTTCCTTTACCATTCCATAGTCACTAGAACCACTTAATTCTGACTTAATGTCACATCCTTCCAGATTCCCCCCTTTAAGGGAGTACTAAGATCTAGCGCTATGACGATCTACCTATAGCTCATTCACCTCTTCATCTTTGGCGTCTTTTTCACATCATTGATGACCCTTACTCTCCTTGCGATAATCCCTTCGCACCAAGGATAACAAAATTCATTACTCACGAGGGTGACACTTAGTGTAACTGACACACACAGTCCATGAAGCTTAACTTTGCTCGCATTACTTTCTTTGGGAAAGCGTCTTCCTCAATGACCTTTAAAGATTATTCTTCTTTCATCCATTATATTATTGTCGGAATGCAATCTCTGAAATTCTCATGATGCCGACTATTATCAAATCACTAGTCCCTAATTCATGTTTAGTTTATCGTGTTCACCAGCCCATACTGGTTTCCATTACTCTGGGGTCTAACCTTTTCTTCTGGTAATCACGTTAGAGTCACGAACTTATTTCTCGAAATGAAGATATGACTTTATGGCCTATACCCTTTTGCGTCTCAAGGCCTGTCACCTCTCGCCTTTTCCTTCACTTAACTATAGACTTTATAACTCTATCATCTTTTTGATCTACCGTTTTCATTCATATATCACATCTTACTCATAATGCTTTATAAACTCCCTTCTTATTTCCCTGCTAATATTTCTGTCTATCACCTTATTCTGAAAACTTTAACAAGACATTCTTTTGTTTTTGCTTCCCTTGCTCCATCCATTGGCTCTTCGAGTTGCCTAACATTCTTTCTCTACTAGCGACGGGAGCCACACTAAGATAATATTTATCCCTTTAAGGCTTCCAGTGCCTATCTTTTTAGTACTCATATCTAGCTGTACTATTTTAGAGTGCACCATCTGGGTGTCTCACAGGGAGATCTATCAGCACATTCGCAATATCTTTCAGAATGTCAGCTAACGTTAACAATCCGTCCAACATTTTGGGTTACTTTACCCAAGCTGGATCCTCATATCCCGTCCTTTTCTTAAATTAAGTTTGTTGGCTCTCGTGGAGAATAACTAAGATGGGTGTGACTAATTGTACATACCTCTATTACAATTGAAGGTAACCCAAAATGCTTATATTTCTCTGCTTGAATTGTAAATATTGTTAATCTTCATTAACTGGGAACCTCGTACCCTTCTTCACCTTGCTTCTTTTACTTGCTGAAACTTGTGTCTACCTTCCGATTCTCTTATTCATTTTTACCGTAAGAGTGGATAGATATACCTACCTTAGGGATCCTTACCAAGAAACTTACACATCTTAGTACATACATAATCTATTGAATACCTCATATTTATGATTTAAAAATCGAGTTCCTCTGACACAACTCTTCCACAACTATATCTCTTACCAACCATCTTTATGGATGTAGGTATCTTCGTATTATGAATAAGATAGAGTTTAGGAAATTGAGTTCTTATAACTGAGGTCTACTATACGATCTAGAGTAAGAATAAAGAGTGACAGACCTAAATGTGATGTAGCCTCCTGCTTATAAGTGTAGTGCACAACACACCTATCAACAAGACTCTACAAGACACGACTTGTAGACTCCCTAGGACAGAACTGCTCTGATACCACGTTTGTCATGACCCAAACCGATGGGTAGCGACGGGCACCCTGTGCCTTACTTAACCGGGTACCAACATAACATATCTTTCTTATTACATCATCATGGGTAAGTGGGACAGAAGGTCCGTATGAGGCAAAAAGAATAAAATATGAGGAAACACTCGACATAAAATGACCCAACATGATATAGAAACTTATATACATGACATACGGGCCTATAAGGACAACATGATCATTTGTAAACTCAAAATATAGACCGACAAGGCCATATAAGTATGTATACATGGCATCTATCTACCAGCATCTAAGAGTACATAAGCAACATAAAGGTCAAATAAGCAACTCCGGAGCAAAATAGAGCGCACCAACACCTTTCACTAAGCTGATAGCCAACTTGGAGGACTCTCAACTTGTCTATCGGGACATGCGGGCATGAAATGCAGTGTCCCCATGAAAAAGGGAAGTCAGTACAGATAATGTACCGAGTATGTAATGAATGAAAATTATTAAATAATAGACATAAGGGAAATATGGAGTAAAAGACTCGACATGTAAGTCTGAATAGCTCTGTGAATCACTAATATGTATAATGCCATGCATATGCGTATAAATGTCATGTCGTGCATAGGTACATGTGTTCATAACATCATCAAACCTCTGAGGGCATTCCATCATATCATCTCGGTCACTGTGGGCAAAATCATCGATGTATACCAACTGATCAGGTGGTGGTGTGTATATAACACTGTAAGCTTTTCCTATATCCTATATACACATAACATACATATATACACGTATATAACGTCATCTGGTCATGGTTCAATGTACATGTATAAATGAATGCAAGGCATGAGAAGTACGTCATTAAAATCTCTCGAGACGTCATAAGACCATTATGCCTTTGATTAATGCCATGAAGTAAAATTTGTCATCTTACGTATTTTCTAAGACCCATGAAAATATTCTAAAATAATAGGACACATGGAAAATCAAGAACATAAGAATCTCTAGCATTTCTATGAATAGAGACATTTATGGAAGTTGTGCTTTTGCTCATTTAATTTGTATCATATGTATCATGCCAAGAGGAAAGAAGGGATGGACTTAACATACCTAAGCCGATTCTCTTGGAAATCCCTCTAACATACATCAATTGTGAAAAAACACGTAACGGCGGATCAAAGTAGGGGAAAATTCTTATGATATTTTTGAGATATCTTTCTTGTATGAATTTATTGTATGAACTTTGTTTCAAGAAAAATTCTCGCAAACTTTCTTGCGTGAAATCACAAGATGAACTTTCTTGTATGAATTTGGTGAAGAAATTCACATTGCTATGAAGATTAGACATGTCTCTCTTTGTAACCTTTTTGAGATATCTTTTACCTTAGTGGGTGTGGGCCCCACTAAGGTGATGACTAAGCCCAATACTTTCTTAGTGTGCCATCTTGCAATGTGACTTAAAAGTCACTTTAACTTATCTTATGTGATGCCACGTTGGGGCTTAAACCTTATCCATGACTTCTTACTTAGTTTGTTAAACCCTCATTAACTCAATAATTAATCAATTACCCACATAATTAAGAATTATCTCAAATTATTTAAAATACTACTCACTTTGAACACACCTTATTATCATGGTCATGTGGTACCTTGTATGACACTAGTCCATAAATACGGGGTATTATAGCTTGAACCGTATTTTACCCCAAAATGTCAAATTTCGACGAAATTCATTTTCTTTGATTAGCTCCCCCTCTCACCTTCACGAATTTACTTATCACTTGTTTGAAATATCAAAATACTTATAATCTTATAATAACTTCATTCCCGAACTTACGTCGATTAACTTACGACGAAACTTTATCGTACGAAAATGCGGGATGTAACATCTCTTTTTTGTAATTTGCATATGTTTTCACTTATGAAGTTTGTTAGCTCAATGTGTTTTCTAGGGTTTTATGTATGCAATTCTGTTTACTTTACTTCAATTGTAGTTCTCTTTAACTTTTAGCTTCTTTAACTTGGTTTACTCTCTTTCACCTTTATCTAGGCTCTTGAGTTCTCATTCTTAGTCGGCTGAAAGACAAGGCTACCTAGGTTCTATTATTGACCTCCCTAGTGTGAGCACTACTCGGGGTTTAATTGAGTCCCTTGTGAACTTTAACACACAAGGACTTCGTCTTTAGTCATTCCCTGAATCCTAAGCTACTCATATTCATCCCATTCTATCATGTTATCTGGTGTATACCTGTATTGGTTGATTTAAATGGTGCAATACTTTGGCATTATGGTTAAATAAATAGACGTTGGGCTCCTATGTGGATTTTGGGGTCGTGTGTTGAATATGGATCCTTATTAGAGGCCTAGGTATATTGTGTTAGAATTACTGAAGGACCAGACAATGTAGGGTATTTTTATTTGGGCTCAATGAAGGCTTATTGTCACCATTTGTATAATACTTTGATCTTATTCTTTATTGGGTTTGTAATAAATTTTGTATAAATGATTAATGTGTTAGTAATGTAAAGACCCATAAAATTTCTATGTCTAAAATAATGCCCGAATAGGTCCATGTGATGTTATAACTGTAGAAATTCTTGAAACGGTCCTATTTTGAGTAAAAAGTATCCCAGAACTTGAAAATTTTAATTTTCCAAAATTGCGCGTTATGCGACGCACTATGCGATCGCATAACAGTTATGCGGACTGCATAGTGGTCGCATACCTGGACAGTCTAATGTCCAAATGCTGGACAACTATGTGGCCCCGAATGCGATCGCATTTTAGGTATGCGGACCGCATAGTTGTCGCATTCTTGCCCCATGGTTTTTGCGAGGGAGGTTATGCGACGCACTATATGATCGCATAACTGGTATGCGAACCGCATAGTGGTCGCATACCTGGTCAGTGTGGTTCCCATTTTGGCGCAGATGAAGGCCAACTATGCAAAAGGTATGCGGACCGCATAGCAGGAATGCGATCGCATTCCTGAACGCATCTCTATGTCGGGGCTCCTATTTTCTAAATTTCAAATCCGACCCCCTAATTTATAAAACACCCCTTCCTTTCATTTTAACGAATTTCTGACCAAAAATAGAGAGAGAAGAAGAGAGTTCTTGAGAGAGAAGGTTTCAACATCATCCAATTTGGTTTTCCAAAATCACTCAAGCCCGTAAATTATCAAGTTATTGTCATCTTCTTCACTCAAAGAGGTAAGTCTTCGCCCTATTTCCCCAATTTCCCGGATTTTGTGTAAGAATAAATCACACATAGGCTGGGTCTTGAAAATAAAAAGTGAAATCTTGCATGCATGTGAATTAAATCCCATAATCTAGTAAAGGGAAGAACAAGTTTGGGTAATTATTCTCGAAAGGGGGTTAGTAGTCTAAAAGGTCACATAGTGTTTGATAAAATTCTCAATTGAGTACAAGATTTCTAATTGTAACTGCCTATGTCACATTTTGGAATAGATTGACGGTGCTAGACAGTCCGGTGAATTGCGATAGAAATTAAAGAGGGGACGACTTGAGGTATGTATGGCTAACTTTAATCCTCGTAGAGTCACCTCGTTGGTGTCAAAACATTCGGTGTGAGTTTCTTGCTGAGTATATGTTAATTGACTTCCCAATTTTGTTTAGGTGCGAGATTGCATTTTCTGATTTGTCTTAGTCGATTATCGTGATAATTGAGATTGTGAAAGGTGACTTCTATGTGATTACTTTAACATGTGCAAGGTTCGTTAAATGCTTGAGTGTGTTGGTATGAAAAATGATGACAAACCCAAATGTGTAAATGTATCTAAGTGATAAGGGCTATGTAACAAGTGATGAAGGGGAATTGTGAATTGATCTAATTGAACTAAATGACCATGGAAATATCGTATATGACTCATTGTCGGCAAGGTTTATTGTGGCTTAACTTCATATGGATTGTTGGTTGTAATGAATTTATATTCTTGTTGATGAATACCTTTGTGGTTGAATTAATGGATGGTAAAGATTATTTTGAACACATGATTGTTTGGGTGTTATGAAATTGTACTCTTGATGATATGAAGCCCTGTGATTGAATTGGTGGTTGTTATTGTTTGCTATTAAATGTGATGGTCTGGTGGGATCGGGTTGCACGCCACAACATGAAGTAATAAGGGTGGAGAGGTAATAAGGGTGAACTGTAATATTGTAAGGTGGGATCGGGTTGCACGCCCTAACACGAAGTAATAAGGGTGGAGAGGTAACAAGGGTGGAGTGTAAAATGTAAGGTGGGATCGGGTTGCACGCCGCAACAAGAGATGTATGGTAGGATCGGGTTGCACACCGTAACAGAATGTAATAAAGCTGAATATGATTGTGTTGAAATTAGAATTTCTAAGGCTCTCAATTGTAATTGTTGCTATATCACTGTGCACTACGTTTTGGTTCCTTTAACTGCTTTCTATATATGCATCTCTTGATTTTACTTTTAGTAAAGCTTTCTCATACATGCTAGTACTATCCCATAGTACTAACGTCCCTTTTGCCGGGGGCGCTACATCTTTTATATGGATGTAGGTGGGTCGATAGCAGGTAGCTCAGTTCGCCATTAGTGGTGCCTCCTCCTCATCTTTCAGCAATTACTGGTGAGCCCACTTCCTCCCGGGCCGTGTGTAATTCATGCCATCTCTTTTGAGTCTATTATATATTGTAAGGTATAGCAGGGGGGCCTAAGGTTTTAAAAGTGTCCTAGGATGTCTCAGAGCCGTGTCTAGTAGAGCCATTCTTATCGGTGTGTTGTTGACCACATCTATAATTAGGGGGAAGCATGGACATCTAGAAAATCACCCTTTTATTGCTATTCTATATCGTGCGATGTGGTGGAAGGTGAGGTTCTCTATCCCTAACTCATGCATTGTTATGATTTTCAGTAAATGGCACCCAAGAAGAAAGCTCAACTCGGCCTAGAGGCCAATGCCACACCAGGAGTGGCCGTGAATTCTTTATCTGATGGTGCGGGTGAGAATGATTCCCCGGCCCTGAATCGGCCTCACTCTTCCATCCCAGGCTAGGATATTCATGTTCATGCTCCAGTCCCTCCCGCTGATGTTCCTGATCCTTCTTTAGTCCCAGCTTCCGATCCCGGTATTTCTGATGGGGACCTCAGGGGAGCTATTTATATGTTAACCCAGTTCGTGGCCTCTCAGGCTCAAAGATTATATGCTGCCCCTGCATCCTCTAGCGAGCAAGGGGATTCTTCGGGTTCCGGGGTCAACCAGTTTCTGTGGTTAGCCCCTCCAGAGTTCACAGGAACTGACCCAGAGGCTGACCCTCAGGAGTTCATTAATGATATGTACAAGACCCTCTGAGTTATGAGGGCTACTGAGACAGAGGAGGTTAAGTTGGCTTCCTATTGTCTGAAGGGAGCGACATATTCGTGGTTTGAAATGTGGGAGATTTCGCGTGGGGAGGGGAGCCCTCCGGCAAAGTGGGATGAGTTAGTTGATGCCTTTATGGATCATTTCTTGCCTGCCGAGACTATGGCAGCCCGTGCTGCGGAGTTCGAGGTCCTTAAGCAGGGCAAAATGAGTGTGTGGGAGTATCATATGGAGTTTGTGCGCTTGTCCAAATATGTTGTTCACATGATGCCGACTATGGAGGCTAGAGTTCGTCGGTTTGTTCAGGGCCTTGGTCCCTTAGTTATTAATGAAGCTGCTACAACTGCCTTGCATTCAGATATAAATTATGGGAAAATAGTGGGATTCGTCCAGGCTACAAAGGCTCGGAAATTGAAAATAAGGATGGAGAGAGAGAGTAGTAGTAGGGCCCGGTCAGCAGGCAACCCTGGGAGCTCAGTTGGAGGTGTGAGACCAGCTCTTTGGGGAGGATCATCAGGGCCATCTCAGTCATATGCTCAGTCCTCAGCCAGTGCCCCGCCATCAGGGCACAATTATCAGCAGGGAGGTCCTTTTAGACCCGGTTCACATAGCAGGAAGTTCCATCAGTCGGGTCGTTCCGGTGGGAGGTTCCAGCAGCAGCGGAGGGTCCCATGCCCCAAGTGTGGGAGATTTCATACTGAGCCTTGTTACTTGGATATTCCGGTATGCTATAGATGTGGAGAGAGAGGCCATATCCAGTGAGACTGACGCGCACCCAGTCAGGGCGCGTGTAGGGGTACTGCTCAGCCATCCACCTCTTCAGCCGCTACATCTTCGACACGCCCTCCAGCTCCAGCAGGGCGCGGTACAGTTAGGGGTGGAGCACGGTACCAAGGGGCACCCAGTCAGTTCTATACTTTGAGTGGTCTCCAGAATGCGGAGGCTTCCCCAGATGTGGTCACAGGTATTCTGACTGTTCAGTCACATGATGTTTATACTCTTATTGATCCCGGGTCTTCTTTGTCATATCTTACTCCATTTATTGCTTCAAGTTTTGGGATAGAACCCGAACAACTTCACGAGCCATTCTCTGTGTCGACTCCAGTTGGCGATTCTATTACGACCGTCCTTGTCTATAGAAATTATGTTGTCATGGTGCGTGGTAGGGATACAACGGCCGATATTATTGAGTTAGGAATGGTAGATTTTGATGTAATTATGGGGATGGATTGGATCTATTCGTGCTTTGCTAAACTCGACTGCTGAACCAGAATTATGAGGCTCGAGTTTCCTAATGAACTAGTTATCAAGTGGGAGGGGAATAATGTTGCGCCAAGAGGTAGATTCAGTTCCTACCTTAAGGCCTCAAAGATGATCAGGAAAGGGTGCATCTATCATTTAGTTTGGGTTGCGGACGCCACCTCAGAGGTGCCTGCCCCCGAGTCCGTGTCGGTTGGGAACGAGTTTCTTGAAGTGTTTTTGGACGAGCTTCCTTGGATTCCACCAGATAGAGAGATCGATTTCGAAATTGATGTACTGCTAGATACGCAGCCAATATCTATTCCACCTTACAGGATGGCGCCATCAGAATTAAGGGAGTTGAAAGAACAATTGAAAGATCTATTAGAAAAAGGTTTCATTCAGCCAAGTGTGTCACCTTAGGGCACACCAGTTCTTTTTGTCAGAAAGAAAGACGGATCGCTTTGGATGTGTATTGATTATCAGCAACTCAACAAGGTCACCATCAAGAATAAGTATACATTGCCTCGGATAGATGATTTGTTCGACCAGTTGCAAGGTGCTAAGTTCTTCTCAAAGATTGAGTTGCGGTCCGGGTATCATCAGTTAAAAATCCGGGAGCAGGATATTCCTAAGACTGCCTTCAGGTCTCGATATGGGCACTTTGAATTTTTGGTAATGTCTTTTGGGCTAACCAACGCCCCATCAGCTTTTATGGACCTTATGAACCGGGTTTTCAAACCGTTTCTCGACTCCTTTGTGATTGTCTTCATTAATGATATTCTTGTTTATTCGGGGAGTCAGGAGGATCATGCTAATCACCTCAGGGCAGTTCTGCAGACTCTTCATCAGCACCAATTGTATGCAAAGTTTTCGAAATGTAAGTTTTGACTAGAATCAGTCACCTTTTTGGGCCATGTTGTTTCCAGGGAAGGGATTCGGGTTGATCCCTAAAAGATTGCAGCAGTAAAGGATTGGCCTAGGCCAACGACCCCGATAGAGATTCACAGTTCTTGGGTCTAGCTGGCATTATCGGAGGTTCGTGGAGGGATTCTCTACTCTCTCCTCCCCATTGGCTAAACTGATGCAGAAAGTAGTTAAGTTTCAGTGGTCCGATGCATGTGAAAAGAGTTTTCAGGAATTAAAGTCGAGATTGACTTCGGCACAATTGTTGACCTTGCCAGAAAGTTCAGAGGGATTTGTGTTTTATTGTGATTCTTCGAGGGTTGGTTTGGGGTGTGTTTTGATGCAATGTAGTAAAGTCATAATGTATGCTTCAAGGCAGCTCAAGAATCACGAGAAGAATTATCCGACGCATGATTTGGAGCTCGTGGCGGTTGTGTTTGCATTAAAAATCTGGCGGCATTATCTTTATGGGGTCCATGTGGATGTGTTCATAGACCACAAGAGTCTTCAATATTTATTCAAGCAGAAGGAGTTGAACTTAAGGCAGTGGAGGTGGTTAGAATTGATCAAGGACTATGGTATGAATATTTTATACCACCCAGGGAACGCGAATATGGTAGCCGACGCTCTTAGTCGAAAATCCATGGGTAGCTTGGCACATTTCGGAAGCTGGACAGAGGCTTTTGGCTTGGTAAGTTCATCAGATAGCTAGTCGGGGGGTCTGTCTTTCGACCTCAGACGAAGGGGATGTCGTGGTGCGTAATGGAGCAAAATCATCGCTTGTAGCTGAAGTCAAGGAAAGCAATTCTGGGATCCGGATTTGGCACAATTGAGGGAAGCAATTTTGAATCACAAGACTTCAGCATTCTCACCCGGCAATGATGACAGTGTCCTACGGTGTCAAGAGAGGTTATGTGTTCCAGTTGTGGATGATCTCCGAGAAAGGGTGATGGAAGAAGCTCATAATTGTAGGTATTCCGTATACCCAGGTTCTACGAAAATGTATCACAATCTCAAGGATATTTATTGGTGGAATGGTATGAGGAGGGATGTGGCGGACTTTGTGGCTAAGTGTTCAAATTGTCAGCAAGTGAAGGCCGAGCATCAGAGGCCCGGTGGACTGATGCAACTTATGGAAATACCGATGTGGAAATTGGAGATGATCAATATGGACTTTGTGGTGGGGTTACCTCGCACTCCACGTAGGTTCGACTCGATTTGGGTGATAATGGATCGACTCACGAAGTTAGCGCATTTCTTGCCAGTCAGGTCCACCGGGACTGCAGAACAGTACACTCAATTGTATATCAAAGAAATAGTCAGGCTCCATGGCAATCCAATATCTATTATCTCGGATCGACGGGCCCAATTCACAGCTAACATTTGGAAGAAATTTCAGCAAGGTTTAGGTACTCAGGTAAATCTCAGCACAACATTCCATCCACAAACTGATGGGCAGGCAGAGCGGACTATTCAGACGCTTGAAGATATGTTGCGGGCTTGTGTATTATATTTCAAGGGTAGCTGGGATGATCACTTGCCGCTTATAAAATTTGCTTATAATAACAGTTTCCATGCTAGTATTCAGATGGCCCCATTTGAGGCACTGTACGGAAGGATATGTAGATCTCCAATCGGATGGTTTGAGGTTGGTGAGGCAGAATTGTTAGGACAAGACCTTGTGAACCAAGTAATGGAAAAAGTTAGAGTCATTCAGGAGAGGAAGAAAACTGCTCAGAGTCGTCAGAAATCCTATGCGGACGTTCGTTGTAGAGGATTAGAATTCCAAGTAGATGATTGGGTATTCTTGAAGGTGTCTCCCATGAAGGGAGTAATGCGGTTTGGGAAGAAAGGGAAATTGAGCCCAAGGTATATCGGGCCATATAGGGTTGCTCAAAGGATAGGATAGGTGGCTTATAGGCTGGAATTGTCCCTGAGATGTCATTAGTGAACCCGGTGTTCCATGTGTCTATGTTGAAGAAAGTGGTTGGAGATCCATCAGCCATCGTGCCAGTTGAGACTATTGAGGTTAATGAAGAATTATAGTATGAAGAGGTTCTGATTGCTATTCTTGATAGACAAGTCCGTAAATTGAGGAACAAAGAAATTGCTTCAGTTAAAGTGTTGTGGCATAGTCAACACGTTGAGGAAGCCACGTGGGAAGCGGAAAATGAAATGAAAGAAAAGTATCCCCATTTTTTGAATAAGTCTAGTAGTGATCGTGCGAACTGTCATCTCTAAGCAAATTATATGTTATGTTTAGTTTTGTGCAAAAGCACCCTATTTTCCCCTAATTGCTCTACTACTGTAACTTCTCAAGTTGTGCCATAATTGTGTATGTTATGATTATCTGAGTAATGTGCAACCCCTTGGAGTAAATAAAATTATGTGAAACTCATGTGATGGTTATATGATTAATTGAAATGTAGATTAGTAATGGTTAATCGAATAGTAGATTGGTAATGATTAATTGAAGTGCATATGGCATGTTGAAGTAATTGAATTATATGGGACTTGTCGAG
Source organism: Nicotiana paniculata (assembly GCA_005239505.1). Lineage (NCBI taxonomy): Eukaryota > Viridiplantae > Streptophyta > Magnoliopsida > Solanales > Solanaceae > Nicotiana > Nicotiana paniculata. Next base: position 8,382 of record ML347799.1, on the reverse strand, counting down.
GTGACCAAATTATGTGCAAGGCCATGAAATAACTAGTTATGTGTGGAATTGGTTAAGAAACAAGTGTTTCGGGGGCTCTCTGGCAAGTAGATAGGCCTAATTACAGAGGAAACTCTAGCGAAATTTTCAGAAAATATCGGAGTTAGAAAAAAATTGGGGGTTGACATATTGTGTTTTCAAAACCAAATGATTTCCCGATCCTCATTCGAGGACGAATGATTTTAAGTGAAGGAGGATGTAAAGACCCGTAAAATTTCTATGTCTAAAATAATGCCCGAATAGGTCCCTATGCTGTTATAACAGTAGAAATTCTTAAAACGGTTCTATTTTGAGTAAAAAGTATCCCAGAACTTGAAAAATACAATTTTCCGAAAATTGTGCATTATGCGACGCACTATGCGATCGCATAACAGGTATGTGGACCGCATATGGACCGCATAGTGGTCGCATACCTGGACAATCTACTGTCCAAAGGGAGGACAACTATGCGGCCCCGAATCCGATCGCATTTTGGGTATGCGGACCGCATAGTTGTCACATTCTTTCCCCATGGTTTTTGCGAGGGAGGTTATGCGACGCACTATGTGATCGCATAACAGGTATGCGAACTGCATAGTGGTCGCATACCTGGTCAGTGTGGTTCCCATTTTGGCCCAGTTGAAGGCCAACTATGCGACAGGAATGCGGACCGCATAGCAGGAATGCGATCGCATTCCTGACCGCATCTCTATGTCAGGGCTCCTGTTTTCGAAATTTTAAACCCGACCCCCTGTTTTATAAAACACCCATTCCCTTCATTTTAACGAATTTCAGACCAAAAATAGAGAGAGAAGAAGAGAGTTCTTGAGAGAGAAGGTTTCAACATCATCCAATTTGGTTTTCAAAAATCACTCAAGCCCGGAAATTATCAAGTTATTGTCATCTTCTTCACTCAAAGAGGTAAGTATTCACCCTATTTTCCTAATTTCCCGGATTTTTTGTAAGAATAAAACACACATAGGTTGGGTGTTGAAAATAAAAAAGTGAAATCTTGCATGCATGTGAATTAAATCCCATAATCTAGTAAAGGGAAGAACAAGTTTGGGTAATTATTCTCAAAAGGGGGTTAGTAGTCTAAAGGGTCACATAGTGTTTGATAAAATGCTCAATGAGTACAAGATTCATAATTCTAAATGAAATATGTCACATTGTGGAATAGATTGACGGTGCTAGACGGTCCGGTGAATTGCGATAGAAATTAAAAAGGGGACGACTTGAGGTATGTATGGCTAACTTTAATCTTCGTAGAGTCACCTCGTTGGTGTCCAAACATTCGGTATGAGTTTCTTGCTGAGTATATGTGAATTTAATTCCCGGTTTTGTTGAGGTGTGAGATTGCATTTTCTTATTTGTCTTAGTCGATTATCGTGATAATTGAGATTGTGAAAGGTGACTTCTATGTGATTGCTTTAACATGTGCAAGGTTCTTGAAATGCTTAAGTATGTTAGTATGAAAGAATGATGACAAACCCAAATATGTAAATGTATATAAGTGATAAGGGCTATGTAACAAGTGATGAAGGGGAATAGTTCGGGTTCGGAGTGGTCGTGGTGAGAACAAAGGCACTTAGTCTCTTAATTGGCTTAATAGTTGGAAAAGTCAACTGGGAGTTGACTTATTGGTAACGACCTCGGAATATATATTTTATGATTCGGATAGCTTCGTTAGGTGATTTGGGACTTAGGAGTGTGTTCGGAATGAAGTTTTGATGTCCAGTGTAGAATTAGGCTTGAATTGGCGAAAGTTAGTTTTTGGCGATTTCCGGTCGGCGGGGAAAATAGGCTATCGAGGTCGGAATGGAATTCCAGAAGTTGGAGCAGGTTCATAATGTCATTTTGGATATGTGTGCAAATTTTCAGGTCATTCGGACTTGTTTTGGTTGGTTTCGGCATCATTGGTGTAATTTAGAAGTTTCAAAGTTCATAGGCTAGAAGTTGATGTGATTTTGGTGTTTTTGCATTGTTTTTGGTGTTTCGAAGGCTCTACTACGTTTGAAAGAGGTTATGAGATGTGTTGGTACGTTTGGTTGGGGTCCCGAGGGGCTCAGGATTGATTTCGGATGGTTAACGGAAGTTTGGACTTAGGAATTTGCAGCAAAGTTGTTGCTGGTGCCATTTTACTGGTGTGACCGCACCTGCGGATGGGGAACCGTAGATGCGGGCCTGCAGAAGCGGAAGGGAATCCACAGATGCAGAATTTAGGTGGCTTAGTGAGGGACCGCAGATGCAGACGTGGGACCGCACCTGCGAAAATGGAGTCGCAGGTGCGGAATTTGGACTTTAAGTGATTCTTCGCAGGTGCGCACCTGGGACCACTGGTACGGGTCCGCAGGTGCAGACTAGCTGGGCAGGAACTATAAATAAGTGCCTCCACGAATTTTTGTCATTTCTCATCATTTTTGCATGCAGTTTGAGTCATTTTGAGAGCAATTCGGAGAAGGAATTCGAGGGTCTTCGGTGGAGGTAAGTTTCTCGGACTATAAACTCGATTCTATGTTATTATGTGACGGATTAGACTTGGAATTAGTGGATTAAATGGCATATATTGGGGGTTTAGGGCTTGGGAAATTGAGACTTATAATTAAGGAAATTTAGGGGTTGTTTGTGGTCGGATTTTGACACATTTTATATGTGTAGACTCACAAAAGGATGAGGATTCTTGTGATGTGATTTTTATCAAATTTTGAAACGTGGGCCTGGGGCCCCGGGCTCGGGTTTGGTCAATTTTGGGAATTGTGCCTAATTTTTATAGTTTTCGATTGGGGTTCATCTCCCTAGCATATTTTGATGTTATTTATTTGATTTGTGATAGACTCGGAGCATTTGGGAGCCACTTCGAGGGGCAAGAGCATCGCAGAGTAGCTTTTGGGCTGTTTTGTGGTAAGTAACGATTGTAACTCTAGACCTGAGGGTATGAAACCTTGGTATTTTATATTGTGTTTGTAAATGAGGTGATGCACATGCTAGGTGACGAGCATGTGGGCGCGCACAGATAGGGATTGTGACTTGGTCTGTGCCGTAGCGACTACTAAGCCGCGTATTCGATTTGAAACCTTACGACATCCAGTTTTAGAGATTTATACTTTTTATGGGCTGTGAGCCATGTTTGGGGATTTGTGCCGACCAGTTTAGACCCTAAGAGGTACTTTTACACTATTTTCCCACTATCCTGATAGAACAATTGTGAACTCAGTCATGTTTCCTACTTGTTGTTATTTTCACTGTTATCACACTACTTTGAAAACTCTGAGAAGTAGGGTGAGTCCCGTCAGTTGAGATGAATTGCCCAAGTGACTTGTGAGGATGACTGAGTCAGGTCGAGAGCCGAGTACGTGAGGATACTTATGGATCGGGTTGCACGCCGCAGCAATATATACATGTTAGGCCGAGCGCAGAGTATGTGAGGATAGTATGGGACGGGCTTCAAGCCGCATCAATATATATATATATATATATATATATATATATATATATATATATATATATATATATATATATATATATATATATATATATATATATATTATATTACATATGGATCGGATTGCACGCTGCAGCAATATTGATTATATATATATATATATGGATCGTGCTGCACGCCGCATCAATATATGTTATATATGGACCGGGCTGCATGCCGCAGCAACGTACATATTGGATCGGCTGCACACCATAGCAGAAATAGCGCTTGGGATGAAGGAGCCCCTCCAGGAGTCTGTACACCCCCATTGAGCATAGTGGACTATTATATAGGTCGGGCTGCACGCCGCAGCGTATGTTATAGGGATCGGCCTGCACGCCGCAGTATAGATACACACACACACACACACATATATATATAGTGGAGTGGGTTGCCCGCCGCATCAATTGTGTGTAGTCATGGTACTTGCTGAGTACGAGAGGCTCTTTTGTGAGTGATACTATGTCGGAGGGGCTTATATTTTATGAAACTACTGTTTTCACTCTTCTTTTTATTGAGCCTGTGATGATAAATGTTGGATAAATGTTTTTATACGATATTTTTAAATTGAAAATGGAGCTTTATTAAGTACTCGAAAAACGTAAATTTCTGACTTGATTTATTTATTTCCACAGTCACTTATTGTATGGACTTACATGATTTATAAATGCTCATCACTACACTCAAGTTTTTAGTTACTTTGATTACTTACTGAGTTGGCGTACTCAAGTTACTCCCTGCACCTCTCTATGTAGATCCAGGTACCAGACCATCTCACTAGTTGATTTTCGGGCGTGCTTGGAGTTTGATCGAGGATCGAGGTAGCTGCTCAGCATCCCCATCCCACCTCATTTCCTTCCCTCAGTTCTAGTTTTTGTCTTTCGTACTTCAGACTTTTGTAGTAGCAAGTCACCTTATTGTGCATTGTATTTATAGTTCTAGATGCTCATGACAGCTGACTCCAGGTTTTGGGGAAGAGTATAAATTTGCTCATCTCATTCTACTATTTTAAAATAGGCTAACTTTTGGGAAATTATGAGATATGTTGTTAGTCTGAAATGGTTGGCTAGACTAGTTCCATTTTAGGCGCCATCACGGCCGATTTAGGATTTGGGGTCGTGGCAAGTTGGTATCAGAGCTCTAAGTTACATAGGACTCAACGGTCATGAGCCGGTTTAGTAGAGTCTTGCGGATCGGTGCAGGGACGTTTGTACTTATCTTCAAGAGGCTGCAGAACCCTTAGAAAAATCTCACATTCTTGAATTCTTGTCGTGCAAATCCATTTTATTCAGCCAATAGCGTAACTCTTGAATTCCTTCCATATATTCGAACGCGCACGAGAGTGCTTGGTACCAGCGGTGCATCGACGACTTGTAATTTTCATAGGAGAGGTACGAGATGTGATTTTGGCATGTTGATAATGGGCTAGTCTTGAGGAATTGAGGCCGGATTCATTCTGTGTCTTGAGTGCCAAGATTTTGATTGTGTGTGTCGTGCATTTGGGGAATTATATGTCCGTTGGTGTCCTTATTGACGGGAATTTATGACTGGATGTCTATGTGGTGAGAATGATTTTAGGGTGAGATGTGTTCATATTGTTTGATTGTGACAAAAGGGGATGGGCCGGATATTTAGAAAGAGCTATTGAGTGTTTGACTTATGTCTGGGGTTGGCACATGGCCTCGAGTTGTGAGCGTATTGGAAGACCTCTCATGTTGTTTAGTTGTGGAGTGAAGCGGATTGTTCTGTCGGGATATGAGTTCCTAGTGATGTCTTTTGGGCTGACCAATGCCCCAGTAGCGTCCATGTATTTGAATAACAGTGTATTCCAACAGTAATTGCACTCCTTCGTTATTGTGTTCATTGATAGCATCCTGGTGTACTCTCGTAGTCAGGGGTAGCATATTCAGCATTTGAGGATGGTATTATAAGGATTCAGGGAGGAGAAACTCTATACAAAGTTCTTCAAGTGTCAAATTTTGGCTCAGTTCAGTATCATTATTGGGACATATGATGTCCAGTGAGGGTATCCATGTGGTCAGACGAGTGCGGGTAGAGCTTCCAGAAGCTCAAGATTCCTTTGACCTCAGCTCTAGTGCTAGTTCTACCATCAGCTTCACGTTCTTACACCGCGTATCTCGATGCCTCGAGGTTAGGCATTGGTTGTGTTTTAATGCAGAAGGGTGTAGTGACTACGTAATAGCTATGATCTTCAGAAGTGTATAGAGAGATATCAGCTTGAGGCTAAGAAGGTAGGGGTATCTCCTACGGGTTGTCCTGGGGTGTGTGATCCTTATGTTGTTTTGAAGTAAGTTCTCTTCTACCAATAAATGATATATGTTGTAATTTTAGTATAGATCCCTTGTGGAACTCGGCATGGCTATTACAATGGTGAATGCGAGATTTGCAGATGACTTGAGCCGTTAGACGGTTTGTGTTATTATGGGTATTGTGAGTTATTGTTTGTCTTGATCGTTGGCTTTGAGCCAAGTGGGGGAGTCTGTTAATGATAAGTTGATTTCACGATTATGTGTTGTATTGGTTTCAATTCGAGGAATATTTTTGGATCAGTTATGACGTGCAGAGGTGGAGTCTGGGAATGACTCGAGTAATGGAAATTCTTCGATACATGTTGTAATGTACTCTATGGGTAAATGGGTTCTATTTAATGATGGAGCGGTAATTGTAAAAGGTGTAGTGTATGCAGTGTATGAATTTGCTTGTGGCTTCTAGTGAGTGGATTACTTTCCTAGTATGTTAGTATGCAAACAGATCAAGTCAATTCTGTCTAATTGGTCAGTGTAATTGAGATTTACGTTGGAGGGAGTCAAGACTTATGGCATTTCTACCTTATCATGGATTCTGCATATCACTATCAGGAAAGTGAAGGTAATGGCTTTAGATTCGCATGAAGTCTCTTCAGGGTAAGTATTTTGAATGTGGTACTTTTGGGGATATTTGAGAGGATATTCAGCGGCTTACGAGCCTTAGATGGTACGGTCTTATTCTTGGGTCACGCGTGGTGAGTATAGGTTGAGAATTGCGGTATTATGGCAAGGAGAAGTATCAATTCGAATGTAAGTCAGAAAGAACTTGGATAAATAGGACATCTCGGTAGTAGGTGGGATCGGCATGGTAAGGGATATGATTAGCTCTTGGGGTGCTTATGAGGTAAGGAGTTCTTACAGGTGTTTCTTAGCAATGCTCTTGGATTTTTGGTGGCCTACGTAGCTTGGTTGAGTTAGAAGGATTTAGTCCTGACAGTTTGGTGTTGTACAAATGGGATTCAGATAGTTCCGGATAGTCTTCTGCTGGTTAGAGATATATATTTTCTACTGGCGTGAGGTGCAGGTGATGTATAGTGATTTTGCTTCTAAATGGGGTCAAATGGAAAGTTCTTGGCTAGTTGGGTATGTAGCTGCTTTTGGCTCGGAAGGGGTTGTGAAGTTCCCATATTTACTATAGGATGGTATGGCGTATGCGGTATGTTGTGTAGAGTTGAGATTTGCATATGTGAGGTCACGGTTCAGTTCTGGAAGGGAGGTCAAAATTCTTAGGTAGCTTTGGCAGTTTCAGATGACTAGGTAGATGATATCACTATTGGGTGGCTTGATCAGGGTATACATTTCGGAAAGGTCAAGGTGTGGAGTTAAGGGTGCTTCACCGGTATTGCGACGCTCTCTTGTTGGATCGACTGCTGATATTCAAGGTTGCTTGGTAACACGGAAGAATTATAGGGGTATCCTCCGTGGAATGATTGAGTATTAGGGATGTGTTATGTATTCGAGCGGTGGAGCTGAGATCAGGGTATTTTGTGGTAGTGAATTGTGAAGATGTGAGCAAAGCTAGTCGGATGTTAGTATGTACCATGATTCAGTCATTGTGAACTTGTTTGTGAGTTATCTATCTGTTTTGGGCGACTAAAGTTGATTTAGAGTTATTGGTAGGCCAATATAGCTATGTTCTGCACCGGGTCGGAATTGTTGGCTCCAAATTTCTATTGTTGATGTATGTACCATTCGATTGTGATTGAGTTTATTCATGTTCTGGAGTGATCTATGAGCTACCCTTCGGTGTTGCGAGGAGTGGTGATTGTTAGTTATATGCACTTGTGGTGCGAATTTATTTGGGCTTTATAGCGGGATCTGAGTAAGGTAAGTAATTGGGTATTGCGAGGTTGAGATGTATTGGTTATGTTCTTTCTGATTCGCGTGGCATGGTATCGTCCGATTTCCCTGTGGTTATGGCAATGCACTTTGAGTGCTTAATGTCAAATTTCGAATGGTTATTGATTTTGGGCAAGGTGGCTTGAAATATTTCATGTGGACCAGCGTTTGGATGAGATCGCGCAGTGTAGCGGAGTTATGTAAGGGTATGACCTTTGGTATTGAATTCGTGTGTTTTGATTTTTACGAGGTGTTCCAGGCTTTAGCATGAAGTTGTGATGGTAACCGTTAATGGCAGGATAGTTCTCTCGTGTGAGTCTTTTATATAATTGGATTACATTGGGATGTTGCTATTGAGTGCACGAGTTGCACAGGTTATGGCTTCGAATTGTATTGATGTGTCATGTCATCAGAGTGGTCGTGTTGGATGAGAAGATGGTCATTGGACCTAGAATGAATATTGTCGGGATTGTCTACAGCATAGTTGGAAGGATAACTATCGGGAGTCGGCTCAGAAATCTGCTATAATTCCTGTTTGGGAAGGGGGAGCTTCATGTTTGATTGATCAGACGAATGGTTGCTAGTTTCTACGTGTTTCTTTCATTGTCGGCAGTATATGAAAGTGTTAGAGCAAGGCATTTCTTGATAAGAGGCTATGTACCGGTATTGGGTTGTTCTGAGCAGCTATTGTGATTGGGAGTTATCGCTATGGGTGTT
>MDKI01074993.1:0-49038 GCA_005239505.1 Nicotiana paniculata | reverse complement strand
ACTGAGTAGTAATCCACAGGTTTTTCTTCACTTCAATGGCTTTCTTCTCTTTCGAATCCCCCTCCAAGTTGTGTTTTGGGGTCTATTTATATGTTTAGGACAAAGCCTAAACATGTAGTAGACTTCTAATCCAATCGGGAAACACTTAAACTCTTCAAAACTCGGAATTGGCTGGACATCGGGACCCAGGCGTTTGGGCTCAAACGCCCCCTTAAAGCCAGGGCAGGCCTAGCGTTAGGGCCCAAACGCCCCCCTAACGCCAAGGTCAGCCTGGATTTAGGGGCCAAACGCCCCACTAACGCCAAGGACAGCCAAGTTAGGGGCCAAACGCCCGGCTAACGCCTGGGTGTTTCCTTTTCGACTCTTAAGCATATTTTTGTTGTATTTGCATCTATTTAGCTCGGTTTTCATCTCCAATGCACCTACACATGAAATAAACTCCATTATGCACATACAAAGGGTATTTTTATCATTAATGCACATAAAATGTAAGGCATATAACATGTTAAACCATGAATTCTAGCCACGAATCACGGCCCGTACGAAAAGTGCACCTCTCCACAAAGTACTCACATCTATGCACTGTCGAGGATCAAACGGCCCGTACCAAAAGTGCATCTCTCAATCCTCTCTATGAACTGTCGAGGATCGAACGGCCCATACCAAAAGTGCATCTCTCAATCCGCCGTGGCGTACGGCCCGTTCCCATAAGAGTGGGGGAAATCACACTCCGCTCGCGGAATGTAAATTACGAAGTGGTCACATGCACACACATTATTCCTTTTAAAAGAAAATACTTTTCCGTGAACAATTTCTTACAAGTTTTTCTCAAATTCCATAACTTCGAGGAAATAATCAACATGTGACGTTAATTCATTAAGCATATAGTTCCTATCAAGTAAAACACAAGGCATGATGTGGGCCTAACTACCCGGACATAATAGTAATAGTCGCTACGTACGGACTCTCGTCACTTTGTACGTACGTAGCCCCCACAAATTATCACATATAGCATTTAAATCACCTAGGGGGACAGTTCCCCCTTTCAAGGTTAGAAAGGAGACTCACCTTGCGTCGAATTTACTCCTCGGACCGTGAACGCGCCCGAAACTCCGAACTCTACACCCGAGGACTCGAAACTAGCCAAATGTTATACAAATACATTAATTTATTCTCAAAGTATGGAAATTCTCCTACTCCTTTAGTAAATTCACAATTCTTGAAGAAATTCTAAAATTCAACCCCGGGCCCACATGCTCGGATTCCAAAACTTCTCGAAGGGAATACTCACCCATAGCCTAAGGATCATTAATATATGATTTCTACTTGATTTCATAGCTAATTCACGGGTAAATTCTCAAATTATCGAAAGCCCTAGGTTGCTAACCCATTCTTGATTTTTCACTAATTTAGGTAGTTAATTTAGCTTGTAATCCATGCATGAAGCTCAAATTAGAGTAGAATTTACTTACCTTCAATAACCGGGTTGTTTTCCCCTCTAAAATGGTGGAAATTGCCCCAATGAAGAAGAAGAAGATGAGAAAAAAATGAATTAAAACCCGTGTATAAAAACACACTAACAGTGATTCCGCACATGCGGCTCGAGGACCGCACCTGCGGTCTCGCACCTACGAGAAAAGGCTCGCACTTACGGAAATGGACGAGGAAGCCTGGGCCCGCACCTGCAGCTCTGCTCCTGCGGAACTTTGTCTGCACCCGCCAGAAACGGCTTGCCCACTGGGGGTCGCACCTGCGAGGCTGGGACCGCAGGAGCGGTCCCGCACCTGCGAGTGGGACAACGCACCTGCGGTCACACCAGAACAGGTGCACCAGCAGCTATTTCAGCTGGTTTTTGGCCTCATGTGGTATTCGGGAGGCACCTGGTCCCACCCGAGCCCCCGTCCAAATATACCGAGAAGTCCCAAATCATAATATGGACTCGCTCGAGCCTTCGGAACACCCAAAACAACGCTAAAACTCAAAATCACTCCTCAAAACCACAAGAACCAAACTTAGGAACTTTAAGTTTTCTAGACTTCGCTAACAACGCGCCGAACCGACCTATACTACTCGGAATGACACCAAATTTTGCAGGCAAGTCATCAATGACAAAAAGAAACTATTCCCGATCTAGAAATTCCATTCGGGCCTCGATAACACAAAAATACGTCCCAAACCACAATAGGAACTTAAGGAACTTCTTATTTCAATATTGGGCGCTGAAACGCTCCTGGGTCATCGGAAACCCATTCTGGACATACGCTCATGTCCGAAATCATCATATGAAGCTACCGGAACCGACGAAACTCGGTTCCGAGGTCGTTTACCCAAAATGTTGACCGAAGTCAAACTTGGCCATAAAGGCCAACCTTAAGGAACCAAATGTTCCTATAGCACTCTAAACACCTCCGAATCCCAGACCACCAGTCTCCGCAAGTCATAAATCATAATAAGCCGCTATGGGAAGTTTCATGTAGGGGAACGGGGTCTGATAACGCAAAACGACCGATCGGATCGTTACATCCTCCACTTCTTAAACGAATGTTTGTCCTTGAACGGGTCTAGAATCATACCTGAAGTGCTGAATATGTGTGGATATATGCTTTGCATGTCCTCCTCGGACTCCCAGATCTCCTCCTCAAATCGTTGGCCCTTCCATTGGACCTTTACAGCAGATACTCTCTTGAACCTCAACTGGCGGTCCTGTCTATCAATAATAGCAACCAGCTCCTCCTCATAGCCCAACCTCTCATCCAACTGAATAGTGCGGAAATCAACCACGTGAGAGAAGTCGGTGCGGTACCTCCGGAGCATGGATACATGAAAAACTGGATGAACCCCTGATAAACTGGGAGGCAAGGCCAGCTCATAAGCAATCTCCCCCACTCGCCTCAACACCTCCAAGGGACCTATAAACCTCGGGATCAGCTTGCCCTTCTTCCCAAACCTCATAATACCCTTCATAGGCGAGACTTTCAACAAGACCCTATCTCCCTCCATAAATGACACACCACGAGCCTTCTGATCCGCGTAACTCTTCTGTCTGGACTATGCTGTGCGGAGCCTCTCCTGAATCAACTTAACTTTCTCCAAAGCATCCCTCACTAGGTCGGTGCCATATAACTTAACCTCACCAGGATCAAACCACCCGATAGGAGAACGACATCGCCGACCATACAAAGCCTCAAATGGTGACATCTCAATGTTGGACTGATAACTATTAATGTAAGCAAACTCGGCCAAAGGAAAGAACTGGTCCCACTGACCTCCGAAGTCAATCACGCATGCCCTGAGCATGTCCTCCAATATATGAACCGTACGCTCTAACTGACCATCAGTCTGAGGGTGAAATGACATGCTGAGATCTATCTGGGTACCCATCTCACTATGCAATTCTCTCCAGAAGTGAGAGGTGAACTGAGGACCTCGATCTGATATAATGAAAACCAGCACACCGTGCAACCGGACTATCTCCCGAATGTAGATCTGGGCAAACCTCTCAGAAGTATAAGTAGTAGCTACTGGAATGAAATGCGCCGATTTGGTCAATCTATCCATAATGACCCAAACCGCGTCGACCTTCCGCAAGGTCCGAGGCAACCCAACCACGAAGTCCATAGTGATGCGCTCCTATTTCCACTCAGGAATGGGCATTTGCTGAAGTAGGCCTCCTGGCCTCTGGTTCTCATACTTCACATGCTGGCAATTAAGACAACCAGTCACATACTCCACAATGTCCTTCTTCATCTGCCTCCACCAGTAATGCTGCTTCAAGTCACGATACATCTTCGTAGCACCAGGATGAACAGAATACCGAGAACTGTGTGCCTCCTCTAGAATCCTCTCCCTCAAGCTATCAACATTAGGAACACATAAGCGGCCCTGAAGTCTCAGAACACCATCCTCGCCAATAGTAGCCTCCTTGGCCCTACCCTGAACCACTGTCTCTCGAAGCTCTGCTAAGCACGGATCATAGAACTGACGGGTCTTAATCTCCCCCAATAACGAAGACTGAGCAACCACATGTGCTAAAACTCGACGAGGCTCTGAAAGGCCTAATCTCACCCGGCGATTGGCCAAGGACTGAATGTCCAAGGCTAGAGGTCTCTCCTCTGCCGCAATATAAGCCAAGCTACCTATACTCTCCGCCTTCCTGCTCAAAGCATCTGCTACCACATTTGCCTTTCCCGGGTGATAAAGAATGGTGATATCATAATCCATCAACAACTCAAGCCATCTGCGCTGCCTCAAATTAAGACCCTTCTGCTTGAACAAGTGTTTCAAGCTACGGTGGTCTGTATAAACCTCACAGGACACTCGATATAAGTAGTGCCTCCAAATCATAAGAGCATGAACAATCGCCTCCAACTCCAAATCGTGCACACGGTAATTATTCTCATGAATCTTCAGCTGGCGTGAAGCATAAGAAATAACTCTCCCCTCCTACATCAATACACACCCCAAGTCAACGCGTGAAGTGTCGCAATATACTGTATACATCCCAGAACCAGAAGGGAATATTAGATTTGGTGTTGAGGTCAATGTTGTCTTGAGCTTCTGAAAGCTCGCCTCACACTCGTCGGACCATCTGAATGGGGAATTCTTCTGAGTCAATCTAGTCAATGCAACTGCAATAGAGGAGAACCCTTCCACAAATCGGCAATAATAGCCTGCTAGGCCCAAAAAACTCCTGATCTCTGTAGCTGAAGTAGGACGCGACCAACTCTGAACTGCCTCGATCTTCTGAGGATCAACCTTGATACCCTCTGCGGATACCACATGCCCCAAAAATGCTACGGAATCCAACCAGAACTCACACTTGGAGAAATGAGCATATAGCTTATGTTCTTGCAAAGTTTGGAGCACAACTCGCAAATGCTGCTCATGCTCCCCCAGGCTACTTAAGTAAATCAAAATGTCATCAATGAATAAAATGACAAAGGAATCAATATATTGCCTGAACACCCTATTCATCAAGTCCATGAATGCTGCTGGGGAATTAGTCAAGCCAAAGGACATCACCACGAACTCATAGTGGCAATATCTCATACGAAAAGCAGTCTTCGGAACATCTGAAGCCCGAATCCTCAACTGATGATACCCCGATCTCAAATCAATCTTAGAAAACACACGAGCACCCTACAACTGGTCAAACAAATCATTGATGCGCGGCAAAGGATACTTGTTTTTAATGGTAACCTTTTTCAACTGGCGGTAATCAATACACATCCGCATATACCCATCATTCTTCTTCACAAATAGAACTGGAGCACCCCATGGCGATACACTCGATCTAATGAACCCCTTATCTAAAAACTCCTCAATCTGCTCCTTTAACTCTTTCGGAGCCATACGGTACGGGGGGAATAGATATAGGCTGGGTGTCAGGAGCTAAGTCAATGCAGAAATCAATATCATGATCCAGAGGCATGCCCGGAAGATCCGAAGGAAATACATCACCAAACTCTCGAACAACTGGCACCGAATCAATCGTCGAAGACTCGGCGGTGGTGTCCCGCACATAAGCAAAATAGGCCAGACAACCCTTCTCGACCATATTTCGAGCCTTCAAGAATGAAATAACCCGGCTGGCTGTACTAACTGAGGAACCTCTCCACTCCAGCCTAGGCGACTCGGGCATAGCTAAAGTAACTTTCTTGGCATGCAATCTAGCACGAAATGATAAGGAGATAGCCAATCCATGCCTAAATAATCTCGAAATCAACCATGTCGAGCAATAATAGATCCGCTCGATTCTCGAACCCACAAAATGAAATCACATAGAACCAGCAAATCCGGTCTACAACCACAGAATTGCCCACGGGAGTGGACACATAAATTGGTGAACCCAAGGACTCACGAAGGACATCCAAAAAATGAGCAAATAAGACTGAAACATAGGAATAAGTGGATCATGGATCAAATAACATCGATGCCTCTCTACCACATACTGTAATAATACCTGTGATCACGGCGTCCGAGGCCACTGCATCTGATTTGGCCGGAATGGCATGGAATTTGGCTGGAGTACTGGAAGACTGAGCTCCACCAGAGTGAACAGGAGTTGCTTGACCTCCCCCTGACGGGCCTCCACTTCTAGGACGACCCATGTCGGCCTGTCATCCACCTCTAAGTGGCTGGACTCCTAGTGTCGGACCCATCGACTGATAACCCTGTTGTACGGCCTTGCCCCGAAACCTGGGATATTGCCTCCTCATATGACCTGGCTCTCCACACTCGTAATAACTCCCAAGTAACATAGTCTACTGCCCCGAAGAAGAACCCTGAATGGCCGGAGGGCGGTGAGAGCCCTCAGGCATTGCACTGAAGTAAGGGCTGGAGGATCTCGGATGACTGGGATAACCACTGTGTGAACTCTGAATGGCTGGAGGACGGTAGGAACGCTCTTGCATGGCGCTGAAACGAGGCCTCGCTGGAACACCTCGGGGAGGTGGTGGAGGTGCTGAATATAAAGTCTTGCTGGGATGGCCACTACTATACTGACCTATGACCCTAGCTGGGACACCTCTGAGATCTCCATAGAATCTAGCCCTTTTATCCTGCTACCCCTGTTCCCTGCTCCTCGACCAATACCCTTCGATCCTACGAGCAATCTCTACCAAGAGCTGATAAGGAGTACTCATCTCCACCTCTCGGGCCATGGTGGCCCTAATACCTGGATGCAACCCAGCCACAAATCTTCGCACCCTCTCTGCATCAGTAGGCAATATCATAAGTTCATGGCGAGACAATTCTGTTCTGGCCTCATAATTTGTCACTGACATCTGCCCATGCTCTAGCCGCTCAAACTAGTACCGCAGCTCTTCCCTCTCAGAGGGTGGGATATATCTATCAAGAAACATCTGTGTGAACTGCTCCCAAGTGACAGGAGGAGCATCTGCTGGCCTGCTGAGAATATAGGACTGCCACCACCTACGAGCTCTGCCCTCCAACTGGAAGGTAGTGAAATCCACTCCATGGGACTCTAGTATCCTCATGTTGTGCAGTATGTCCCTGCACTTATCCACAAAATCCTGGGCGTCCTCGCCTCTCTCACCCCCAAATACTGGAGGGTGCAATCGGGTCCATCTATCCAATAACTTCTGCGGATCACCGTCCGCAGCTGGTCTAGGCTCAAGTGCTGCTGCAACAGGCTGGACCCAACCCACGGGCAGTGTACCAGGGGTATGATGTAATGTTGTTGTCTGTCCTACAGCCTGGGAAGTAGGGGGTATGGACTCCCCCTCCCGCCTGAGAAGTGTCAGGATCTGCTGGAAATAAACCACCCTGGGACATAGTGTCCATAAATCTCATCATACAGCCCATGACTGCCTGGAAGCCTAGTACCGTCATAAAGTCTCTACTGGAGGCACCTCATCCTGCTCCTGTATAATAGGGCCCTCTAGTGGCGGGACCGGAATAACTCTAGGACGCCCTCTTCCCCTACCACGGGCCGGTTCCCTCCCCCCGCCTCCGTCGCGGCCTCGGATAGCGAGGGTAGCGGCCCTTCCCGGGTCTGGAACATCAGATGCACGCTTCCTCACCATATGTGAGAGAATAGAAGAATGAATTTAGTAAATCATCGACTGCACGATAGAATAAGAACAAAGAGAGGTTTCCTAACACCATATATCCTCTTGGAGATAAGTACAGACGTCTCTGTACCGATCCGCAGGACTCTACTAGGTTTGCCCGTGACTCGTGAGACTTACGTGAACCTAGTGCTCTGATACCATGCTGTCACGACCCAAAATCCAACACGGTCGTGATGGCGCCCAACACCGGAGTCAGGCAAGCCAAAAGTTGTTTACTAGTGAGATTATCCTTATTTGACATACCAACCCACAAATTACCAAAAATTTTAAGCTTAGATCATTTAAATAAAAGCGGATACATTAACCAACTTAAGTAAATACAGCCACAATGCTCATGAACCAATATATATATTCCCAAAATATAGATTCTACTGTGTGTGTGCCAGGAACTAGTGTCACAAGTCAACAGGCGAAATAGTAGAATATACAAAAGATGATACAAATTGTACTGTTGTCTGAAAGAAGTAGACAAAAATAAGCAAAAGATAACTCCATAGTACTGCTGAGAGTCACCAAGGAAGGCAGCTCACCGTGGAGTCAGGTCCAGAATATACGTCAAGCTCCAGTCGGAGAACCAGATGCACCAGCCTCAGAACCTGTACAATTAAGTACAGAAGTGTAGCATGAATACATAAATATATATATGTACCCAGTGAGTATCCCTCCTAACCTCGAAGAGGTAGTGACGAGAGGTCGATATGACACTCACTAAGGTCCAACAGTATAATTTAACCGGATATAATAGAAATGGTAGGCATGTAAAGGCAGTGAAGCAACACATACATACGTAAGGTACTGAAATCCAAAGAAGGTACTAGGGATGAATAAAACAATTACCACTTCACTTTCGCCCAAATATCTGTCAAATCAATATCCATAAATTTAGTAACAGTTAAATCACATGCATGCAGGGTAAGGACGGCCGGCCGGAGTCATAAGATAGTCATGTACGCGCACTACCGAGGATCGAACGGCCCATACCAAAAGTGCACCTCTCCACAACGTACTCACATCTATGCGCAGCCGAGGATCGAATGGCCCGTACAAAAAGTGCATCTCTCAATCCTCTCTATGCACTGCCGAGGATCGAACGGCCCGTATTAAAAGTGCATCTCTCAATCTGTCGTGGCGTACGGCCCGTTCCATAAGAGTGCGGGAAATCACACGCTGCTCGCGGAATGTAAATTGCGAAGCGGTCACATGCACACACATTATTCCTTTTAAAAGAAAGTACTTTTCAGTGAACAATTTCTTACAAGTTTTTCTCAAATTACATAACTTCGTGGAAATAAGCAACATGTAACGTTAATTCATTAAGCATATAGTTCCTATCAAGTAAAACACAAGTCATGATGTGGGCCTAACTACCCGGACATAATAGTAATAGTCGCTACGTACGGAATCTCATCACTTTGTACGTACATATCCCCCACAAATTATCACCTAGGGGGACAATTTCCCCTTACAGGGTTAGAAAGGAGACTCACCTTGCGTCGAATTTACTCCTCGGACCAAGAACGCGCCCGAAACTCCGAATTCTACACCCGAGGACTCGAAACTAGCTAAATGTTATACAAATATATCAATTTATATCCAAAGCAGGGAATTCTCCTATTACTTAGCCAAATTCACCATTCTTGAAGAAATTCTAAAATCCAACCTCGAGCCCACATGCTCGGATTCCAAAAATTCTCGAAGGGAATACTCACCCATAGCCTAAGGATCATTAATACATGATTTCTACTTGATTTCATAGCTAATTCACGGGTAAATTCTCAAATTATCGAAAGCCCTAAGCTACTACCCAATTCTTGATTTTTCACTAATTTAGTTAGTTAATTTAGCTTGTAATCCATGCATGAAGCTAAAATTAGAGTAGAATTTACTTACCTTCAATAACAAGGTCGTTTGCCCCTCTAAAATGGTGGAAATCGCCCCAAGGAAGAAGAAGAAGATGAGAAAAAAATGAATTAAAACCGTGTATAAAAACACACTGTCTGAACAGTGACTCCGCACCTGCGACTCGAGGACCGCACATGCGGTCTCGCACCTGTGGAAATGGACGAGGAAGCCTGGGCCCGCACCTGCAGAGTGGAGAACGCACCTGCGGCTCCCCTCCTGCGGAACTTTGTCTACACCTGCGAGAAACGGCTTGCCCACTAGGGGTCGCACTTGCGAGGCTGGGACCGCAGGAGCGGTCCCGCACCTATGACCGGGCAACCGCACCTGCGGTCACACCAGAACAGGTGCACCAGCAGCTATTTCAGCTGGTTTTTAGCCTCGTGTTGTGTCCGGGAGGCACTTGGGCCCACCCGAGCCCCCGTCCAAATATACCCACAAGTCCCAAATCATAATACGGACTCACTTGAGCCTTCGGAACAACCAAAACAATGCTAAAACTCCAAATCACACCTCAAAACCCCAAGAACTAAACTTAGGAACTTTAAGTTTTCTAGACTTCGCTATCAACGCGCCGAACCGACCTATACTACTCGGAATGACACCAAAGTTTGCAGGCAATTCATCAATGACATAACGGAACTATTCCCGATCTTGGAATTCCATTCGGACCTCGATAAAAAAAAAACACGTCCCAAACCACAATAGGAACTTAAGGAACTTCTTTTTTAAATATTGGGCACTGAGACACTCCGGGTCATCGGAAACCCATTCCGGACATACGCTCAGGTCCGAAATCATCATATGAAGCTACCGGAACCGATGAAACTCAGTTCCGAGGTCGTTTACCCAAAATGTTGACCGAAGTCAAACTTGACCTTAAAGGCCAACCTTAAGGAACCAAATGTTCCTATAGCACTCTAAACACCTCCGAATCCCGGAGCACCAGTCCCCGCAAGTCATAAATCATAATAACCCGCTATGGGAAGTTTCATTTAGGGGAACGGGGTCCGATAACGTAAAATGACTGGTTGGGTCGTTACAGCTCTCATGATCTGCAAATATGATATACTGTGTGTTCAACTGAATTACAACTGACCTTTGTTGTTGCTTGTTCCAAAAATGGGTCAAATCTCGAGGTCGTGGTGCCACTTCCAAGGGGAGGGGTGAGCCTTCTAGAGGCAGAGGAAAAAGCAATTTACCCCTCACCCTCCAAAGGGTAATAAAAAAGAAAGCCCTAGCAGGTCAAGGAAGACAGCCCAAGCCCTCCGAATCTAGTTCATATGCCCCATCTCGGGAAGAATCAGAGAGTGAATCAGAAAAGAGCATCCTGCAGTTCAACCACACGCACAATATCCGCAGGGAAGGTACCAACTAAGAGACGAACCTTCCTCATCACATAGCACTTCCGAGGGTTCAGAGAGTGCAAGTCAGGCTTCAGAGCCCTATTCTACACCTGTCCCTGAAGCACAAGCATCTGTTGTGGATGATATTTCGGATGATGGTAGAGGAGGTGATACCGACCTTGAGAGTTCAAAGAAGAAAGAGGTATGAGAGCACCGGTTTGTGAGTCTAGCTGCCTTCACCAGTTTCTATGAGTGGTGGCCGGTGAGATCGCTCACTCTTGAGCGATAATTCCAACTCAGAGATCTTGACAAGTACTATCCAGAAGTGCTGAGGTAGTTCTGATAGAGAAATGGGTGGGTGTGGTTCACCCAATCACTTATGGATTCAAAGGAATACTTGGTCTTGGAGTTCTATACCAATGTGACACATATCAAGAAAGGGACCAAAGTGACATAAGTGAGAAATCTGAAGGTGCGGTTCGACCAGCACACATTGAACTCCTACTTGGGGTTTGAGGACGTGGAGCCAGTGCAGTACTTGGAGAAGTTGGCGATGGGTGATACAGCTCACCCATGGATAGTTGAGATTCTTGCTGCCCCGGAGCCGCCATCACCATGGATCATTGCAGGGGTTCCTATTCAGTGGAACACCCTAAGTTTCTAGGAAAATAGATGGCAAACCTTTGTATGCATCATACTAGAACCCTGTCATAATGGGACCAACATACCTATTCCACGGGCTGTTTTAGTCGCCTTTATTATGGATGGGCACCCGATCAATGTGGGTGTCGTGATGTCGACCAAGATGTCAGTGGTTTCCAGGCAGGCTGATACCTACTACTCATGTCCCAACACCATCACTAAGTTCCTTATAGATTCATGGGTAGATCCCATATATTTTTACACGAAGGTTCGGCCAAAGAAGCCCTTCTCTTGGTATTATCTGATGGATCCGAAGAACCCGAAGAGAAAGGGCCAGCCAACTACTACCGTGGGCCAGTTTGATGAGCCTTCAGTGGTAGCTGCAGAGTCAGCATATATGCCCTCCACTTCAGTAGAGCCTTCTGCCAGTGCAGCTTCCATGTCTCCGTCTTCGCCTCAGCTCCTCCATCCTCGGCTTTGAAGCTGGTACCTATGCCTTCTACTCTATTATTTGCGCTACGAGTCTCCTAGACTTTGGCGAGCCTCAACAACTGGATGCAGACAACTACTGCAAAGTTGTCTGACATATCCGGTCATGTTGCAGCATAATCATCTATGCTGGTACCCCAGGTTCCTTCCACAGTCGAAGAAACCTTGAAGAAGATCCTGGACAACCAGAACACTATCATGGCCACTCCGGTATAGCATGAGGCAATGATCGAAGAATTGGGCAAGGAGGTAAAGAAAATAAGAAAGTGACAGGCAACTAAAAATCCATTGGACGGACTTTGAAGCCAGGTCACCAAGTTTGCAGCAGCTGGAAACATTCCATTCGACATGTTGATAGACCCGGACCTTCACAGCAGCTGGCCAATCTGAGGAGCCAGACACTGCTGCTGACACTACCTAGGCAGTCCATCAAATGTTAATCAACCCAGCCACTCCCGGAGTTGAGGATGATGAGATTCAGTTGGATGAGGCTGAGTTCGGTACCACTGTTGGGGACACAGAGATGGCCGTGAGCCATAGGCAGTTTTCTTCACTATTACCCTTCTTTTACTCTTATGTTGTTAAGCATTGGGGAAAATGCTTATTTTTATTCCGGGGGGGAGGGGGTGGAGTGTCTTTGACATATTTGGATGATTCTGTATTTTGATAACTATGACAACGTCCTGTAATTAACTTATTACTATTTTCTTCTCCTTTCTTATTATGTATATATTCTCTCTTTTCTCTCATTAGATATTCATCTAGCTTTCTATAGTTCTTTTGTTTTATAGATTCTTTATCTTTATGTTTGTCTTCTTTTTGAATTAGTAGCTTCCTTTTTATTTAATAGCTTCTTATTATGTCTTAGTGGATAATAAGATTTTGGTTTTCTTAATGCCACGGTTCTTTCCAAATGTGGTTTTTGTGTGAACCGGGTGGCTTTTACTAACGATGGATAGTGTGACAACCTTATTAAGGGATTGAGTCCATGTTTTTAGTATTTAGGTAATAATGGTAGTAATAATGAATAAAAAGACCTAATTGAGTCATGCTCGAAGAGTCAAACACGCTTCACTTGGTACCAACACTCTTAATTACGTGCTTATGGTTAAAAATAAGTTTTTTTAGAAAGAAATAGCTCTAGTTAGTGACCTTTTGACTCTTGTGTTGACTTAGGAAATCATCGAGTGGTTTAGTCGAACCATAGTGATTTTCAATTTTGAATGTGGTCGTTGTGGGCCTTCGACTCTATCCTCTTTAACAATCTGTGTGAGAGGTGATATGTTGTTGTTTCAAGTCCAAGTACCCGTGTGAATAGTCTGGAACTTGCCCCAAATGTGTTTCTATGCAAAATTTTAAGTTGTGCTTGGCTTGAGAAGTGATTGTAAGCTCTCCTTGACCCGCTTGAAATTTCCATTGCTCACCAATGTTGTTATCCCTAGTCAACCCATTTGAGCCTAAAACCTTTCTCATTTGATACCCACATTACAAGCCTTTACCCGTTTTGTCGTGACCCTCTCGTGGCACCCGAGCTTTCCTTTACACTCTTGTGAAACAATTGGCTAAAAATGTAAGTTTGGGGGAGAGACGAGGAATTTGAAAAAGGTATCAAGGCAAAAGAGAAAAGAAATGAAGAGAAGTAAAGGCAAGTAAAAGAAATAACAAAAAGAAAAATACAAAAAAAATTGAATAAGTTGAAGAGTTGAAGGGATTCAAAGAAAAGTAATGACGGAAAGCATGGAAAAAGCAAAGAAGGACAAAATGAATATCATGAAAAAAGAAAGAGTGATGTTAAGTCTCTCTAGTTCCCCTAAGGAAAAGAAAATGCATCAAAGAGTTGGCAAAAGCATGAGCCGATAAAAGAAAATGGAGTGCTTAAGGAAATATAAACCCGTTCTATCATATCTTATCCAATCTTAGTCCAAAAGACTTCATTGCATTCTGAAAATCCCTACGTGATTTCAAGCCGATTAAGCTTACATTAGTGGTGATTTACATTAGGGGCAAGCTTATGGTACTTAAAGCCGTACTCGCGATATTCTTTTGAGAGAGATGAGTGAACCTTTCAGAATGGAGTGTTATATTCTTAAGTGAGATAGGCAAACGCAGAGTTGAGGAGGAGTTTGGGATCCACAATGACCTATATGAAAGAGCGCACTTCCTTGATGAATAAATTAAACTTTTGATGCTCAAGTGTCACATTAGAATTATTCATGCTTAAAAGTTTAACTTGTTTCCTTGTTGATAATTCCTAAGCGTCGTGGGTAATTGTTGGTCCCAATTGATGTGTGATTGATTCACCTTTGATTAGCTAGAATGGCTCTTAACTTGTGGAGGTGAGAACTAATTTATTTGCTTGAGGACAAGCAAAATCTTAAGTTTGGGGTAGTTGATAAGTGGGGATTTGACTACTTATTAGTGCCTTTTAACTTTCATTTTTGTCCAAAAGTGCTTAATTGTGTCCCCAAAAACTGATAAAATATGCTTAATTACAGGAGTATTGGAAGATGAGCTCCCAAGATCAAATCCAACTCAAGAAAGAGTAATCTGAACTCAAGAACAAAAATAGGCACAAAAGCTCAAAGTGTGGACCGCAGAATATCATCTGCGGCCGCAAGTTATGAAGAAATTCCATCAGAGAATGTTGAAAAATGTGGTTCGTACATGAATTGTGCAGCCACAGAAGATGGGTCAGAGAATAAGTTCATCGAACCTGCACCTCAAGTCCAACACAAGTGTGGACCACATAATTATTGTGCAACCGCAGAAGAAGAGTTACGCGGCCGCAAACATTATTGTGCGGACCACAGAAAGAGGGTAATGCGGCCGCAGTTCATTATTATGCGGCCGCAGATTTCCAACCCTGTCAAGCTGAAGCAAAGGGCGGACCACACATGGAATTGTGCGGCTGCAGAACCTCCAGAAGGGCATTTTTGTCCGAAAATTCCAGCTCTGACAAATAAAGGAGTTTCACTTTTTTAGGTTAATTTTTGACATCAACTGCTACAGTAGACAGTTTCTTATACTCTTTTTAGTAGTTTTTTCTATTTTGAACTATTTGAACATAGATTTTGTCATTTTTTATCAACTATTTGAACTCTGCCCGAGAGGTATTGAGTGGCTATTTGACTGTTGATAGCTATAATACACCCTGACCAATAAAACAAGATTTAAAGTCTACAACACATTAGGCAAACACCTAGGTGAAGGTCATAACCCTAGGCCTTTAATATCATTTGAAAAACAACAAAAATAATTTCCTAGTTTCCTTCTTTGAATTGCAATCGTAGTTTAATTTAGATTTTAAAACAAACCAAATACTGCGAAAGTGCCAATTTAGATATACAAACTCACGCGCTAATATATATACTACTAACACCCATTCATATAGCTCCCTACGTAATTCGACCCCAGCTCTTGTTGGGTATTACTATAGCATCGATTGTTTTCATAACCTCAAATAGAGGAGTGAAATTGGACAAGACTAGTTCCCACCCACCGTCCTCTCTCGGGTCTTTACTCCATCATACATGTCCTTAATCAACCTAACATACGCAACAGGTACACCTCTAGCCTCCAAAACATCTCCACAATACCTCCTTCAGAACTTTATTGTACGCCTTTTCTATGTCGATGAACACCATATGCAAGTCCTTCTTTCTCTCCCTATACTGCTCCATCAATATCCTAACAAGGTGGATGGATTCTGTAGTCGAACGCCCCGGCATAAACCCAAATTGGTTCTTGGAAATAGACACACTCCTACTCATTATTAGCTCTACCACTCTCTCCCAGACTTTCATAGTATGGCTAAGCAGCTTGATACCCCGATAGTTATTTCAATTTTGGATATCACCCTTGTTTTTGTATAAAGGAACCATCGTGCTTCACCTCCACTCTTCGGGCATCTTATTCGTTCTAAAAATGACATTAAATAACATAGTGACCCACTCCAAGTCTGTCTTGCCTGCACTCTTCCAAAACTCCACCGGGATTTCATTCGGCCCGGTTGGTTTGCCCTTGCTCATCTTACACATAGCCCCCTTAACTTCATCAACTCTAACTTATTTTCATGTTGTAGAAATGATACTTTCTTTTTCAATAAAATAAAATAGTTTTTTAGTTATCGAACTCAAATTTCAACATTGTTCTTGTGTGAAAAAGTAAAGTAGAACATTAGTTCCTTTGTCTTAGTGTGGATTTTAAAAAGAATAATTAAATCTTTGAAAAAAACATTCGGGGTAGGAGGAGAGCACAAAAACATGGGGATTTTGGGGAAGGCCGGTTGAGCAGAGTAGCATATTTTCATAAAAAAATTTTAGACCCTGTAGCCAAACACTAGAAAATATTTTCTGGAAAAAAAATTTCACTCACCAACCAAACAAGGGAAAATAAGTGATAAAGACACTCATTTTCCAAGAAAATATTTTGTAGGAAAATATTTTTCATGAAAAATATTTTCCTACGTACAAAATTACATTTTGTTTTCCGCCTTATAAATTTGTGGATAAGGAACTTGTTCTTTTACCTTTTTTCATTTAATTTTATGAGAGTTGGTTCACAATTCAAACTAGTTACTTTATGTTTGATATTATAAACAAAAATTTACATTCTTTTAAATATGATTTTTTGGCATTTTCTCAATTTTTGGTTGTAGAAAAATGCACACCTCTTTATGGGTGTGTTTGGTATGAAGAAAAATATTTTTCGGAAAATATTTTCCAATTTTTCCATGTTTGGTTGGCTTAAATGTTTTGAAAAATATTTTCCTCATGAAATCAATTTCCTCCAATTAATGTTTTTCAATTTTCTCATGTTTAGTTGGCTTAAATATTTTGGAAAATATTTTCCTCATGAACTCATTTTCCTCCAATTAGAAAAAAATATTTCCCTATCAAGAGAAGGAAAAATATTTTTCAAAACTCTTTTTCAACTTTCCCCACCCTATTCTCCATCCCACCAACCCACCCACCTCACCCCGACCCCCTAAATATTATTATACTTTCATTTTATGTTATAGATAGATTTATTTTTTATTTGAACAAATGAGTATATTCTTTTTATGACACAAAAAATATTTTTTTTTCATTTTAACAAAAAATACTTTCTTTCATGATGTAAAAAAAGTATTTTCTTTCATTTTAAAAAATGATGTAGTAGAAGCTTAAGTTGGAAAAGTCAACCGGATGTTGACTTATGTGTAAACTATCCAAATTTAAATTTTGATGGTTCAATTAGCTTTGTTAGGTGATTTTGGACTTAAGAGTGCATCCGGAATGTGATTTGGAGGTCCGTAGTGGAATTAGGCTTGAATTGGCGAAGTTGAAATTCGGCAATTTTGGTCGGTAGTGGAAAATTTGATATCGGGGTCGGAATGGATTTCCGGGAGTTGTAGTAACTTCATGATGTCATTTGTGATATGTGTGTTAACTTTGAGGTCATTCGGACGTGGTTTGATAGGTTTCGGCGTTGTTTTCGGAATTTGGAAGTTTAGAAGTTCTTAAGCTTGAATTTGAGGGTAATGTGATATTTTGATGTTGTTTTGAGTGATTCGAAGGCTCAACTAAGTTAGTATGTTGATATATGAATTTATTGAATGTTTGGTTGAAGTCTCGAGGGGCTCAGGGTGATTCCGGATGGCTAATAGAAGGATTAGAACTTGGAAATGCAATTGAACTGATGCTGGTGTTTTCCGCACCTGCGAAGAGGGAGCCGCAGGTGTGAGGCTGCAAAAGCACTTGGGAAGACGCAGATGCGGGCTAGGTTGAGGTGGACTGGAATTACAGGTGCGAAAAGGAGGTCGCATCTGTGAGCCCGCAGATGCGAGGCTGGGTCACAGATGCGGAGGTGAGGAGTTGGTCAATTTCTGCAGAAGCAAAGGGAGATGCGCAGGTGCGATACTTTTGCCGCAAATGCGGAATTTGGGACTTTAAGTGAGTTCCACACCTGCGACGGAAATTTCGCATGTGCAGCGTCACAGAAGCGGAAAAAGGGAACACAGATGCGGTTTCACTGGGCAGAATGTATAAATATAGGACTTCGAGATTTTTCCTCATTTCCACCATTTTTTTAACTCGGACTGTGGGGATTTTAAGGTGATTTTTGAAGGGGTTTCAAGCCTATTCACTGAGGTAAGTCCATTGAGCCTAATTATCATTAGCTTTGGTATTTTCCCGTTGATTTTTCACCTAATTAGTAGGGTTTTGAAGTGAAATTGGGGGTTAGGTCTTGGGATTTTGGAGAGTGTATTTTGGGATTTAAGAGACCAAATGATGTAGGATTTTGATGAATTTAGTATGGTTAGACTCGTGAGTGAATGCATTTCAGGTTTTGTGACTTTTGTCGGATTTCGAGACGTGGGACCAGGGGTCGGGTTTGAGTGAATTTCAGATTTTAGCTCTAATTCAGTACTCTTCTTATGGGATTGATCCCTTTAGCATTTATTGATTGTGTTGTATTACTTGTGTCTAGATTCGGGACATTGGAGACTGAATCGAGAGCCAAGGGCATTGCGAAGTAGGAATTTTCTTGGATTGAGGTAAGTAACGGTTGTAAATCTAGTCCTGAGGGTATGAAACCCCGGATTTTTATGTCATGTGACTATTTGGAGGTGACGCACATGCTAAGTGACGGGCGTGTGGGCGTGCACCGTTGGGGATTGTGACTTGGTCCGTCCCGTAGAAACTATAAAGTTGAACAACCTGTTGTAGCTATATGCTCCTTATGTGTTTTAGAAAGATTTACTATAAATCATGCTAGATACCATGTCTAGGCTTTATGCCGGTATTGTTTGGAGAGGTCATTTATTGTTTTCCTCTCATTGTTTTGGTTGATATTCTGTACTCAGTCCTGTTCATGCATTTTTACATCATAGGTCAGACTTTATTATTCTATCTGATGCATCATCTCAATGTTGTTTGGGCTGATTACTTTGATTTCTGAGAGCCTGAGAGACTGGAGAGATTTATGACTGAGTGAGGTCGAGGGCCTGATTTGTGAGGACATTTATGGGATTGGGTTGCACGGTGCAGCATGTTTCATTGAATCTGCGATGATAGGCACCGATATAGCGCTTGGGCTGAAGGAGCCCCTCCGGAGTCTGTACACACCCCTAGTGAGCGTAGGTACCTACTGAGTGTGAGTGTGAGTGTCCAGTGTCCAGTGCTGAGTGATTGTGAGGCATGAGTGATTATGAGGTTGGAGTGATTGGGAGGATTGAGTGATGTTTTCCTGGGGGGCGGTATATGATTTCATCATTTATGCTCATAGTTGTTTTGAGTCCTTGTTTGAGAATTGTTGAACGATATTTTTAATTTATTTTACTGGAACTTGATTTAAACAAGCTGATTTGACTTAAACTCTAGTTGTAAAGCATGCCATACTTTATTGAATTTTGTGATATGAATTGTACTTGCCTCTAGCTCGTCACTACTTCTCAGCCTTTATTTACTTTTGTTGCTTACTGAGTTTGTGTACTCACGTTATTCCCTGCACCTTGTGTGCAAATCAAGGCATTTCTGGCCACGGTAGCGGCTACTGATATTCCTGTAGCTGACCATTGGAGATAGCAAGGTAGCTTCCCGGCGATCGCAGCCCTGCTTTCTTCTTATTTACCTTCCCCCTTAGTTGTATTTTGGATTTTTCCCAGACTATGTTAGTTTTGTTATTGTCGGACCAATTTTTAGTAGTTGCTCATGACTCAGTGACACCCCAATTTTTGGGGCTTTTCTTTTCGCATTTCTATTTTTGGGTTCAACTCTTGTTTTTTTTAATGAAATTCTATTATACAAAAAAAAATTTGGCATATCTTTGGATGAATTGTTGTAGTATTGTGGAAGCCGGCTGGCCTAGTACCATCGATAGGCGCCATCACGACACGTTTGAGTTTAGGATCGTGACAAGTTGGTATCAGAGCCTAGATTACATATGTCTCACGAGTCATGAACGGGTTTAGTAGAGTCTTGCAGATCGGTACGGAGACGTCCGTACTTATCTTCGAGAGGCCGCAGAACCTTTAGGAAAATCTCACATCCTTGAATTCTTGTCGTGCGAATCTGTTGATTCTGGTGACTAAAATTATGTTGTTTCACTCTCTCACAAATGGTGAGAACCCGCACTACCGGACAGGAGGACCAACCACCGGTACCACCAGCCAGGGCCGTGAGAGGCCGAGGCTGCGATCGAGGTTGTGGTAGGGGTAGAGTTGCAGCCCTCGCAGATGCCAGGACAGTACCTGCAGACCCCCCAGTTGCTCTAGATCAGGACCAAGTCCTCGTGGTAGATGTTCCAGCGGGACCAGCTCAAGCACCACTTGTGCCTATTGTGATTCCTGGCCATCAGGAGGCCTTAGCTCAGATTCTGACAGTGTGTACCGTCCTTGCTCAGGAGGTCTTTATTTCGATGACCGCAACCACTTCTTAGGCCAGGGGAGGCACTCAGACTCCCACCGCCAGCACACCCGAGTAGGTTGTTCAAATACTCCAGAAATCGGGGGCACCACCAGCCCAGCCGGTTACAGCTGCTCAGGACTATGTGGTTCCTACTATGCCTAAGGATGATCAGCGTAAATTGGAGAGGTTTGGGAGACTCTATCCTCCATCTTTCAGTGGTGGAGAGGGTGAGGATGCACAGGGTTTCTTAGATAAGTGTCAGAGGATACTCCATACAACAGGCATTCTGGAGACTAGTGGGGTCTCATTCACTACCTTCCAGTTCTCTGGGGCTGCATTCAGTTGGTGGGCGGCTTACGAGAGGCGTAGCCCGGTCGGTGCAGCACCCGTTAGTTGGTAGCAGTTCTCCGTTATCTTTCTGGAGAAATTCATGCCTCAGTCCCGCAGAGAGAAGCTGCACAGGTAGTTTGAGCAGCTTTGTCAGGGTGATATGTCCATGATACAGTATGAGATGTGATTCTCAGAGTTGGCCCGTCATGCTATCTGGTTGGTTCCCACATACAGGAGGTTTATAGATGGCCTCAGTTTTCAGTTATGACTACTTATGAGCAGAGAGAGAGTGTTTGGTGCTACTTTTGATTAGGTTGACAATATTGCTCGGCAGATTGAGATGGTTCGCGGTCAGTAGAAGATTGAGAGGGAGGTCAAGAGGCCTCGGGGATAGGGTGGATTCAACGGTGCTCCTCATAGGGTAAGTTCCAACACGGCATAGGCCGTCCATTCAGGCATGCTCAGGCGGCCCGCCTAGTCCACCGTAGTGCATCATCGGGCCATAATTCTCACAGTTCTCATCAAGTCCACTCATCACTCAGTGCCCTCCCATCCTAGAGTTCAAATTGCGATCCATCTGTTCAGGGCTCCTCTACGCCAGGTTCTTCTACCAGTTATCCTGGTGCTCGGGGCTCCCTTTAGTCCCCGTCACCGACACCAGGGAGTTGTTTTGAGTGTGGGGAGTTCTGGCATATGTGGAGAGAGTGTCCTCATCGTCATAGAGGTCCATCTCAGCAGAGGAGTTAGTCTTCGACTTCAGCACCAGTTACGTCACCACCCGCTCAGTCAGCTCGGGGTGGAGGTTAGTCAGCTAGGGGTCGCCCTAGAGGGGGAGGCCGATCAGCTGGTGGTCAGGCCCATTTCTATGCACTCCTTGCCAGACCAGGTGACATTTCCTCAGATGTTGTGATTACAAGTATTGTTTCAGTTTGCCACTGAGATGCCTCAGTATTATTTGACCCTGGTTCCACTTATTCATATGTTTCCTCGTATTTCGCTCATTTTCTAGATATGCCTCGTGAGTCTCTAGTATCGTCTGTTCATGTGTCTACTCCCGTGGGCGATACTGTAGTTATAGACCGTGTATATCGGTCATGTGTGGTGACTATTGGGGATCTGGAGACCCGAGTGGACCTTTTGCTGCTTAGTATGGTTGACTTCGATGTGATATTGGGTATAGATTGGTTGTCTCCATGTCATGCTATTCTAGATTGTCACGCTAAGACTGTGACGTTGGCGATGCCGGGATTGTTGAGGTTTGAGTGGAGCGGCTCTGTAGACTATGTACCTAATAGAGTGATTTCATATTTGAAGGCTCAGTGTATGGTTGAGAAGGGTTGTCTATCCTATTTGGCTTTTGTGAGGGATGTTAGTGCAGAGACTCCTACCATAGATTCTGTTCCGGTGGTACATGATTTTCCGGATGTGTTTCCTGTAGACCTGTCGGGCATGCCGCCTGACAAGGATATTGACTTCGGTATCGATTTGGTGTCGAGTACTCAGCCCATCTCTATTCCATCGTATCTTATGGCACCAGCGGAGTTTAAGGAGTTGAAAGAACAACTTCAAGAACTACTTGATAAGGGGTTTATTTGGCTAGTGTGTCACCTTGGGGTGCACCGATTTTATTTGTGAAGAAGAAGGATGGTTCCATAAGGATGTGCATTGATTACAGGCAGTTGAACAAGGTCACAGTCAAGAACAAGTATCCTTTGCCTCGTATTGATGATCTATTTGACCAGCTTCAGTGAGCGAAGGTGTTCTCCAAGATTGATTAGAGGTCCAGGTATCACCAGCTGAAGATTCGAGACTCAAACATTCTTAAGACAGCTTTCAGGACCTGATATGGCCATTATGAGTTCTTGGTGATGTCTTTTGGGCTGACCAATGCCCCAGCAGCATTCATGCATTTGATGAACAGTGTATTCCAGCCCTATTTGGACTCATTAGTTATTGTGTTCGTTGATGACATCCTGGTGTACTCTCTCAGCGAGGAGGAGCATCCTCAACATTTGAAATTTGTATTGTAGAGATTGAGGGAGGAGAAGCTTTATGCCAAGTTCTCCAAGTGTGAGTTTTGGATCAGTTCAGTATCATTCTTGAGACACGTGGTGTCTAGTGAGGGTATTCAGGTGGATCTGTAGAAGATAGAGACAGTGCAGAGTTGGCCTAGACCGTCCTCAGCCATGGAGATTAGGAGATTTCTTGGTTTGGTGGGCTATTACCGTCACTTTGTAGAGGTATTTTCATCGATTGCTTCACCCTTGACCAAATTGACCCTAAAAGGGTGCTCCATTCAGGTAGTCGGATGAGTGTGAGGAGAGCTTTCAGAAGCTCAAGACTATATTAACCACAGCTCCAGTTAGTTCTGCCATCAGCTTCAGGTTCTTACACTGTGTATTATGATGCCTCGAGGATAGGTATTATATGTGTTCTGATGCAGGAGGGTAGGATGATTGCCTACGCCTCGCGCCAGTTGAAGACTCATGAAAATAACTATCATGTCCATAATCTTGAGTTAGCAGCTATTGTCCATGCCTTAAAGATTTGGCGGCACTGTTTGTATGGGGTGCATTGTGAGATCTATACTGATCACCGGAGTTTGCAGCATCTATTTAAGCAGAAGGATCTTAATTTGCATCAGCGGAGATGATTAGAGCCCCTTAAGTACTATGATATCACTATTTTGTACCATCCGGGGAAGGACAATGTGGTGGTCGATGCTTAGAGTCGCCAGGTGGAGAGTTTGGGGAGTTTAGCATATCTTCCGGCAGCAGAGAGACCCTTGGCATTGGATGTTCAGGCCTTAGCAGGACATCCTGTTAGATTGGATATTTCGGAGCCGTGTCGGGTGTTGGCTTATGTGGTCTCCAGGTCTTCTCTTTATGACCGTATCAGGGAGCGTCAGTATGACGACCCCCACCTACTCGTTCTTCAGGACAGGGTTCAGCGAGGTGATGCTAGAGATATGACTATTAGTGATGATGGCATGTTGAGGATGCACGGACGGATATGTGTGCCCAATGTAGATGGGCTTCGGGATTTGATTCTTGAGGAGGACTATAGCTCACGATATTCCATCCATTCGGGTGCCACGAAGATATACCAGGATCTGGGACAACACTATTGGTGGAGGCGGATGAAGAAGGATATAGTTGGGTTTGTGGCTCTGTGTCTCAACTGTTAGCAGGTAAAGTATGAACATCAGAGACCGGGTGTCTTGATTTAGAGATTAGAGATCCCGGAGTGGAAGTGGGAGCGGCTCACCATGGACTTTTAGTTGGGCTCCCACGGACTTCGAGGAAGTTCGATGTTATTTGGGCTGACCAAGTCTGCACACTTCATTACAATTGGTACTACTTACACTTCAGAGTGGTTGGCTGTGATTTATATCCTAGAGATTTTTCGCCTGCATGGTGTCTCAGTTTCCATCAGCAGTTTCGGAGGGTCGTGCAGCGAGAGTTGGGTACTCAGGTTGAGTTGAGCACAACCTTTCACCCTCAAATGGACGGACAGTCCGAGTGCACTATTTAGATATTGGAGCACATGTTACGCGCTTGTGTCATTGACTTTGGGGGTTCATAGGACCAGTTTCTGCCGCTCGCGGAGTTTGCATATAACAACAGTTATCAGTTGAGTATTCAGATGGCTCCGTATGAGGCTTTATATGGGAGGAGGTGTAGATCTCCGGTAGGATGTTTTGAATTGGGTGAGGATAGGTTCTTGGGTACAGACTTGGTACAGGAGGCATTAGACAAGGTGAAATTAATTATGGAGCGGCTTCGCACAATGCAGTCTAGGTAGAAAAACTATGCGGACAGGAAGGTCCGTGATGTGTCTTTTATGGTTGGGGAGAAGGTTTTGCTGAAGGTATCACCCATGAAGGGTGTTATGAGGTTTGGGAAGAGGGGCAAGTTGAGCCCCCGGTTCATTGGGCCTTGAGGTGCTACAGAGGATAGGGGAGGTGGCTTACAAGCTTACCTTGCCACCCAGCTTGTCGAGTGTGCATCCAGTATTTCATGTTTCCATGCTCCGAAATAATGTTGTCGATCTGGAGATGCGTAGGTGCGAAATCGCAGGTGCGAGATTTTGGCCACAGATGCGGAACCTGGGATTTTAAGTGAGTTCCGCACCTGCGATGGAAATTCCGCAGGTGAGATGCGGTTTCACTGGGCAAAATGTATAAATAGAGGACTTCATGATTTTTCCTCATTTCCACCATTTTTTAACTCGGACTTTGGTGCTTTTGAGGTGATTTTTGAAGGGGATTCAAGGCTATTCACTGAGGTAAGTTCATTGAGCCTAATTATCATTAGCTATGGTGTTTTCCCGTTGATTTCTCACCTAATTAGTAGGGTTTTGAAGTGAAATTGGGGGGTTAGGGCTTGGGATTTTGGAGAGTGTATTTTTGGGATTTGAGAGACTAAATGATGTCTAATTTTGATGAATTTAGTATGATTAGACTCATGAGTGAATAGGTTTTCGGGTTTTGTGACTTGTGTCGGATTTCGAGACATGGGCCTGAGAGCCGGGTTTGAATGAATTTTGGATTTTAGCTCTAATTCAGTACTTTTCTTGTGGGATTGATCCCTTTAGCCTTTATTGATTGTGTTTTATTACTTGTGGCTAGAGTCGGGACATTTAGAGGCCGAATCGAGAGACAAGGGCATTGCGAAGTAGGAATTTGCTCGGATTGAGGTAAGTAACGGTTGTAAATCTAGTCTTGAGGGTATGAAACCCCGGATTTTTGTGTCATGTGACTATTTGAAGGTGATACACATTCTAGGTGACAGGTGTGTGGGCGTTCACCGTCAGGGATTGTGACTTGGTCTGTCCCGTAGAAACTATAAAGTTGAACAACCTGCTGTAGTTATATGCTCCTTATGTGTTTTAGAAAGATTTACCGTAAATCATGCTAGATACCATGTCTAGGCTTTATGCCGGTATTGTTTGGACCATTAGAGTTCTTTTCTTGATGTCCTCTCACTGTTTTAGTTGATATTCCGTACTCAGTCGTGTTCATGCATTTTTACATCGTAGCTCAGACTCCGAATATCTGATGCATCATGTCAATGTTGTTTGGGCTGATTACTTTTATTTCTGAGAGCCCGAGAGACTGGAGAGATTGATGACTAAGTGAGGTAGAGGGCCTGATTTGTGAGGACATTTATGGTATCGGGCTGCATGTTGCAGCATGTTTCATTGATTCTGCCATGATGGGAATTGATATAGCGCTTGGGCTGAAGAAGCCCCTCCGGAGTCTGTACACACACCCAGTGAGTGCAGGTACCTACTGAGTGCGAGTGCCGAGTGCTGAATGATTGTAAGGTATGAGTGATTATAAGGCATGAGTGATTGTGAGGTTGGAGTGATTGGGAGGACTGACTGATGTTTGCCCGAGGGGCGCTATATGATTTCATCATTTATGCTCATAGTTGATGTCACGACCCAAAACCTACCCTGTCGTGATGGTGCCTATCGTGAAACTAGGCAAGCCTAAATCCAACATTTTCCTTCATTACCATAAAGACATCTTTTAAATTTAACAGCGGAAAGGTTTAACATTAATAAAAGCCCATTTAAACACAAAGTTTACCCAAAATACGACACAACTATCCCAATAATCAGGGCATCACTGAGTACATGAGCGTTTAATAGCCGGACATAGTCCAAAAAATGTCTATAGAATTAAACTCAAAAGTACAATAAGCTAAGTAAGATAAGATCAAGGTCCGCGAATGCTGTGCAGCTACCTCAATAGTCCCTGACTCCAATGCATAAAATCAGCGGTCCCTGCCGTGCCCAGAAATGCCTGGATCTGCACACAAGGTGCAGGGAGTAACGTGAGTACACCAACTCAGTAAGTAACAGGTCCAAACTATGGACGGAAGATAGTGACGAACTCAACCACTGCAAATAACATGAAATAAATGTAAGGAAACGTAGAAATGCTCTTAAAACAATTTAGGCAATTCATCACAAGAAGTAAAACAATGCCTAACAGTGTATTGAAGATAACTCTATTGTCACTACATGCCAATGCATATACTAAAAATGATACACCATAGTATCAGCCTCAAACACCCTCACTCTCGATATCTCAACCAGCCGGTACTACATATGGCCCAATCGCCCCAGGGAAGATCCATCCCGGAATATATACACAACGCTAACCATAGGTCACCCAGTACCGAGGACTAAGGGCGATCCAGCCCTATGGAGAAGATCCATCTCCAGGTAATAAGTACATCGGACAAGATCAATGTCCAAGGAAGATCCATCCCTCAATCATATCAACCGCGCTCACCGGGGTGTGTTACAGACTCCTGTAGGGCTCCTACAGCCCAAGCGCTATCAAAATCATCAATATAACCACTGCGACGTGCAGCCCGATCCCATAATTGTCACTCACAACCAGGCACTCGGCCTCACTCAGTCATCAACCTCTCCAGTCTCACCACGGGCTCACAATGTCGTGAAAATAACCTGGAAATGATACGATAAATCAATAAATAATTGATATTGAGACATGATATAAAACAAATGCATGATCATGATTGGGTGTGGGATAGTAAATGTAACTAGTGATATGAAAGCAAGAAAACGACCGCTAAGGGTCCAAACAATACCAGAACAAAGCCTAAACATAATGTCTAGCACGATTTATGGCTCAACTACTTTATCACATGATGAAAACATGGAGATCAACAAGATAGAGTCACTAAACGGTGCCATGGAGTCACCCAGGCCACTACTCTCACGGTGCACACCTGCACGCCTGTCACTTGGCATATGCGTCACCTCAATACTAATCACATAGCATATAATTTGGGTTTCGTACCCTCAGAACCAAGTTTGAAGACATTACTTACCTCAAACCAAGAAAAGTCCTACTC
Source organism: Nicotiana paniculata (assembly GCA_005239505.1). Lineage (NCBI taxonomy): Eukaryota > Viridiplantae > Streptophyta > Magnoliopsida > Solanales > Solanaceae > Nicotiana > Nicotiana paniculata. The sequence continues at coordinate 21,451 of MDKI01074993.1, read as the reverse complement.
CGGGATGCTCTTGCCTCTCGATTCGGCCTCGGAACATCCCGAATCTAGTCACTAGTAATACAACACAATCAATTTAGGCTAAGGGATCAAATCCACAAGAAAAGTATCAAATTATAGGCCAGATCCCGAAATTCACTCCAACTCGGCCCCCGATCCCACGTCTATAATCCGACAAAAGTCACAAAACCTGAAATCCCATTCACTCGCGAGTCTAACCATACTATATTTATCAAAATCCGACATCATTTGGTCCCTCAAATCCCCAAATTACGCTCTCCGAATCCTTAACCTCAAACTCCCAAATTCACCTCAAAACCACACAATCTAGGTGGGGAAAACAATGGGGAACCAAGATTATTGATCAAAAACGAGTACAAGAAGCTTTTCTCAAGAATCCCCTCGAATATCCTCTCCAAAATCACCTAAGTCTAAGTTCAAAATGTTGAAATGAAGCCTAATTCATGAACCCTTTTTTTTAAACATTCTGCCCAAGTTTTTCGCACCTGCGGAACCGCTTCTGCGGTTAACTCTCTGCTTCTACGGAATCCATTTAAGTTCCCCAGGGCCCGCACCTGCGCTCCAGGTTCTACACCTGCAGACGCGCTTCTGTGGCCCTTTCTTCGCTTCTGCGGAACTATCCTTCACCTCACTACTCCACATTTGCAGAGCCCTTCTCACATATGCCGACTCGCAGATGAGAATTTACCTTCGCACCTGCGTTTACCATAGGCCAGCCCCAGGTTCGCATCTGCGCAATCCCAGTCGCACTTGCGGCTAATACCCTCGCAGGTGCAATTGCACCACCAGAAGACCAAACTTTAGCAATTCCTCAACTTCTATTCCATGTCCGTTAACCACCTGAAATCAACCCGAGACCCTTGGGACCTCAATCAACCATACCAATAAGTCATATAACCTCATACGAACTTAGTCGAACCTTCGAATCACCCAAAACAACAACAAAATACCAAATTACCCTCGGATTCAAGCCTAAGAACTTCTAAACTTCCAAATTCTGCAAACAATGCCGAAACCTATCGAACCACGTCCGAATGAACCAAAATTGTACACAAACGTCACAAATGACACCACGAACCTACTCCAACTTCCGGAAATCCATTCCGACCCCGATATCAAATTTTCCACTACCGACCGAAATCGCCAAATTTCCAACTTTCGCCAATTCAAGCCTAATTCCACTACGGACCTCCAAATCACATTCCGTATGCGCTCCCAAGTCGAAAATTACCTAACGGAGCTAATGGAACCATCAAAATTCAAATCCAAGATCATTTACACATAAGAAAACATCTGGTTGACTTTTCCAACTTAAGCTTCTAAATAAGAGACTAAGTGTCTCAATTCACTCTGAAACCACTCTAGACCCGAACCAACTAACCCGATATATCATAATATAGCTAAAAAACACAAAGGAAGAAGAAATGGGGGAAATGGGGCTATAACTTCTCGAAATGACCAACCGGGTCGTTACATCCTCTCCTTTTAAACAAATGTTCATCCCCGAACGGGTCTAGAAACATACTTGGAGACTCAAATAGGTGTGGATATCTGCTCCACATATCCCACTCAGTCTCCCAGGTGCCCTCCTCCACAGGCTGACCTCTCCACTGCACCTTCACTAAAGCTATGTCCTTTGACCTCAACTTTTGAACCTGCCGATCCAAAATGACCATCTGCTCCACATCATAAGTCATATCACCCTCCAACTGAACCGCGTTGAAGTCCAAAACATAGGACGGATTGTCAACATTATTTCGGAGCATGGAAACATGAAACACTGGATGCACACTCGACAAGCTGGGTGGCAAGGTAAGCTTGTAAGCCACCTCCCCTATCCTCTGTAGCACCTCAAGGCCCAATGAACCGGGGGCTTAACTTGCCCCTCTTCCCAAACCTCATAACACCCTTCATGGGTGATACCTTCAGCAAAACCTTCTCCCCAACCATAAAAGACACATCACGGACCTTCCTGTCCGCATAGTTCTTCTACCTAGACTGCATTGTGCGAAGCCGCTCCTGAATTAATTTCACCTTATCTAATGCCTCCTGGACCAAGTCTGTACCCAAGAACCTAGACTCACCCAGCTCAAAACATCCTAACGGAGATCTACACCTCCTCCCATATAAAGCCTCATATGGAGTCATCTGAATACTCAACTAATAACTGTTGTTATATGCAAACTCCGCGAGCGGCAAAAACTGGTCCCATGAACCCACAAAGTGAATGACACAAGCGCGCAACATGTCCTCCATTATCTGAATAGTGCGCTAGGAATTTCCGTCCGTATGAGGGTGAAAATTTATGCTCAACTCAACCTGAGTACCCAACTCTCACTGCATGTCCCTCCAAAACTACGATGTAAACTGAGTACCTATACCTATAAATGTCACACCGTGAACCTAGGGAGGCATGGCTGGCACCCGGTGCCGCACTGGTACGAGCAAACCACTTTGTAAATCATGATCATTCGACCCAAAACTAGAACATACATAGGTCGAGTTAGCTGAGCTCACTCCTTTCGTAACTATCATGGGCCAACATAGCCACAACTCGTAATGTATAGCTATAAGTGGACAAACAATGTATCAATTGACCATCATATTTAAAACATGTATACATATGGGTCATCAAGTCCTCTGACATACTATACAAAATGAATCTCTTTCTACAAATCCTCTATAATTATTTGACATCAAATCGGATAGGGTACCGGCCTACCCATAAGTTTGTTGAAAAATTCTGACACGCTAACTCATAGACTCAGGTGGAGCCTTACCGTTCCTTCGTTGAATGCCAATATCGTCTACTATGAGAGCTCGCCAAACTGATTATCTATACATGCACGCATGAAATGCAGCGCCCCCAAAAAAGGGCGTCAGTACGAAATAATGTACCGAGTATGTAAAGCAATATACTGAAAGTTGAAACTGAACTGATAATATAATAAGTGAAATCAATTGGAAGTCAAAGATAATCTGAATATATTCTTACTTGTTGTTACTGACTCAACTCTCTCAATATAGTAAGTAAAATAGTTGTCTGTCCCTATAAGGCTCGGTATATATATATATATAACTGCTCTGCCGTAGTAGGCTCGCTCATATGTGCTCGGTCATACTAGGCTTTGTATCTCGACCAACTGGGCTCGCTCATAGGTGCATGGCCACAGCAGGCTCGGTATATAACTTACCATCTGATCAGAGGTTGCCCAATAGGGGTCTGCCCATCGATTATAGCTCGATGGTAATGAAAATACTGTAATATTGTATATATAGACTTTCTGCTCTCTTGACAAAGGAAATACTCAATTGAATATGAGGTCCCGATAAGGAGAATATTATAACTTACAAGACTAGAAAAATATACGTAAATTTCGGGACATGAATTTTTCTTTATACCTCGTTATCAAACTCATAATTACGAAATCATGCAAAATGAAGGAAGAACTTAGCCTTAACATACCTGAAATAGGAAAAATCCGTATAATATTCTTGAAAGATTGCACCGTACTCTTTTAGAACCGCAAAATTTTTACATTATTAAGCTTCTAATAATTCTCGTTGGATTTGGTTGAAGAAATCTCACTGCTACTGTTTTGTAGGAATACTCACGAAACTGATAACAATTTGCACAAAGTCACCTACTAATCTCTAATGCTACTTTTTTGTAGGAATACTCATGAAATTGGTAAAATTTGAACAAAGTCACCTACTAATCTCTAATGCTACTGTTTTGTGGAAATACTCACGAAATTGGTAAAATTTGAACAAAGTCGCCTACTAATCTCTAATGCTACTGATTATCTATGGTTTGTATGATAAGTCTTAGAGTTGAGGTGTCTTGTACTTAATGAATTAAGTTGCCACCTAATAAGAAATGACTAAGAGTCATTTGCTTAAGGAGTGGTCTGCTGCCACGTGGGGGTGGGATGGGATGGAAAATTTAAATCTTTATTCACTTATTAGGCAATTAGGTAATGTCTCATTACCCGGTAATTAATCAATTACCTGCATAATTAAGAATTGTCTTAAATTACTTAAAATTCTACTCATTTTTAATATACTTTATACATCATACTATCATGGTCATGTGGTACCATATAAAATAAATACATATACTATTATTTTTTTAAAACATCCATGTAAAAATACATATATTTTAATTTTGCTAATCTTGTATAAAGAGTATAAATTCTCGTACGCTTAATTCTTAAAATGGTAAAAAGATAACCTTCTTTTCTTGTGAAAAAATAATTTCTATCTTTACAATAAAGAAAATCTCATAAACTTTCTCATATTATATGTATAATTTACCATATTCGAAAATAGTAATAATGGTAACTATCCAAAATTATACTTATAAAACTTTTACTAAAATACTTCATTTAAAATAAAATACCACACTAACATAATATCTAACTAGATCAAGGTTGTAAACTTACAGGGTCTCATAATAATAATGTCTTAAACCCTCTATAACCTCCTAATAGACATAATCCCTTCGAACTCATGTGGATTTACTATGGAACATCCTAATGCTAAGGTACGGGATGTAACAATAAATTTCAGCCAACCGCTCTAAAGTGTAAGTAGTACCAACTAGAATGAAGTGCACGGACTTGGTCAGCCAATCCACAATGACCCAAATAGCATCGAACTTCGTCGAGGTCCGTGGGAGCCCAACTACGAAGTCCATGGTGATCCGCTCCCACTTAAAATTCGGGATCTCTAATATCTGAAGCAAGCCACCCGGTCTCTGATGCTCATACTTAAACTGCTGACAGTTGAGACACCGAGCTAAAAACCCAACTATATTCTTCTTCATCCGTCCACCAATAGTGTTGTCTCAAATCCTGGTACATCTTCGCGGCACCTGGATGGATGGAATACCGCGAGTTGTGGGCCTCCTCAAGAATAAACTCTCGGATCCCATCTACATTAGGCATACATTCCGACCATGCATCCTCAACATGCCGTCATCACCAATAGTCACATCCCTAGCATCACCTCGCCGAACCTTGTCCTGAAGAATGAGCAGGTGGAGGTCATCATACTGACGCTCCCTGATACGGTCATAAAGAGAAGACCTGGAGACCATGCAAGCTAATACCCAACTCAGATCTGAAATATCCAATCTAACAAGCTGGCCTGCTAAGGCCTGAACATCCAATGCCAAGGGTCTCTCTCCTACCGAAAGATATGCTAAACTCCCCAAACTCTCCGCCCGGCGACTCAAAGCATCGGCCACCACATTGGCCTTCCCCAAATGGTACAAAATAGTGATATCATAGTCCTTAAGAATCTATAACCATCTCCGCTTACGCAAATTAAGATTCTTCTACTTAAACAAATGTTGCAAACTCCGATGATCAGTATAGATCTCACAATGAACCCTATACAAATAATGACGCCAAATCTTCAAGGCATGAACAATGGCTGCTAACTCAAGATCATAGATAGGATAGTTCTTCTCATGGGTATTCAACTGGCGCGAGGCATAGGCAATCACCCTACCCTCATGCATCAGAACACATCCAATACCTATCCGCAAGGCATCACAATACACGGTGTAAGAACCTGAAGTTGATGGCAGAACTAACATTGGAGTTGTGGTCAAGGCAGTCTTAAGCTTCTGAAAGCTCTCCTCACACTCGTCTGACCACCTGAATGAAGCACCCTTTTGGGTGAATTTGGTCAAGGGCGATGCAATAGATGAAAATCCCTCCACAAAGTGACGGTAATAACCCACCAAACCAAGAAAACTCCTAATCTTCATCGTTTAGGACGGTCTAAGCCAACTCTACACCGCCTCTATCTTCTTCGGATCCACCTGAATACCCTCTCTGGACACCACGTGCCCCAATAATGTTACTGAACCGAGCCAAAACTCACACTTGGAGAACTTTGCATAAAGCTTCTCCTCCCTCAATATCTGCAATACAACCCTCAAACGTTGAGCATGCTCCTACTGGCTACGAGAGTACACCAGGATGTCATCAATGAATACAATAACGAATGAGTCTAAATAGGGCTGGAATACACTATTCATCAAATTCATGAACACTGCTAGGGCATTGGTCAGCCCAAAAGACATCACCAAGAACTCATAATAGCCATATCGGGTCCTGAAAATTGTCTTAAGAATATCCAAATCTTGAATCTTCAGCTGGTGATAACTTGACCTCAAATCAATCTTGGTGAACACCCTCGCTCCCTGAAGCTGGTCAAATATATCATCAATACGAGGAAAAGAATACTTATTCTTGACTGTGACCTTATTCAACTACATGTAGTCAATTTACATCCTCATGGAACTATCCTTCTTCTTTACAAATAGAACAGATGCACCCCAAGGTGACACACTAGGTCGAATAAACCCCTTATCAAGGAGTTCCTTCAACTCCTTCAACTATTCCAATGTCATACGATACGGTAGAATAGAAATGGGTTGAGTGCCCGACACCAAATCAATACCAAAGTCAATATCCCTATCAGGCGGCATGCCTAGTAGGTCTGCAGGAAACACATCCAGAAAATCCCGTACCACTGGAACAGAATCAATGGTAAGAGTCTCTGCATTAACATCCCTTACAAAATCCAAATAATATAGGCAACCCTTCTCAACCATATGCTCAGCCTTCAAATATGAAATCACCCTACTAGGTACATAATCTATAGAATGCTCCACTCAACCCTCAAAAATCCCGGCATCGCCAACGTCACGGTCTTAGCATGACAATCTAGAACAATATGACATGGAGATAACCAATCAATACCCAATATCACATCAAAGTCAACCATATTGAGCAGCAAAAGGTCCACTCGGGTCTCCAGACCCTCAATAGTCACCACACATGACCGATATACACGGTCCACAATAATAGTATCGCCATCGGGAGTAGATACATGAACAGATGAAACTAAAGACTCACGGGGCATATCCAGAAAATGAGCGAAATATGAGGAAACATATGAATATGTGGAACCAGGGTCAAATAATACAGAGGCATCTCTATAACAAACTGAGAAAAGACCTGTAATCATACCATCTAAAGCAATAGCATCTGGTCTAGCAGGGAGGGCAGATAAACGGGGCTGGCCGCCCCTGATCAGCCTCCCCTTCTCGGGCGGCCCCTAGCTGACTGAGCTCCACCCTAGCTGGCTGGGCGAATGGTGGAGGAACTGGCACTGAAGTCGAAGGTTGACCCCTCTGCTGAGATGGACCTCCTAAAAGTCGGGGGCAATACCTATTAATATGACCCAAGTCTCCACACTCAGAGCAACCTCGCCCTGCAAAGGGCGGCGGGGACTGAAGGAAACCTTGAGCACTGGAATAATCGCTAGAAGGTCCTGACATAGATGATCCCTGAGCTGATGGTGCGTGAGACGAACTATGAGCTGGTAGTGCACCGAATGATGTCTGGCGTTGCTGATAACCATGGGGTCCATGACCGAATGATGCACCTCGGTGCACTGGGCCATTCGTCTGAGCATGCCTGAAAGGACAACCTCTACCGTGCAGGAACTGACTCCCAAAAGGAGTACCACTAAATCCACCCTGTCCACGAGGCCTCTTGGCCTCCCTCTCAACCCTATCCTGACCGCAAACCATCTCAATCTGCCGAGCAATGTCGACAACCTCATCAAAAGTAGCACCAGACACTCTTTCTCTCTGGTCATAAGCAGCCGAAGCTGAAAAGTGAGGCCATCTATAAACCTCTTGATCCTCTCTCTATATGTGGGAACCAACCAGATAGCATGAAGGGCCAACGCTGAGAATTGCATCTCATACAGTGTCAAAGACATATCACCCTGACGAAGCTGCTCAAACTATCTGCACAGCTCCTCTCTGCGAGACTGAGGCACAAACTTCTCCAGAAAGATAACGGAGAACTACTGCCAAGTAAGGGGTATTGCGTTGACCAGCCTACACCTCTCGTAAGCCTCCCACAAGTTAAATGCAACCCTAGAGAATTGGAAAGTCGTGAATGAGATAGATAGGACATATATACATATTAGTATTTCTAACAAGAATTTATGCTACCCAGTTAAGTTCTCACACAAAATTCAAATCTCACATAAAACTTAGTTTTTTCGAAGTGCAACGATGGAGCTTTTAATATGAAGCTCGAAATTTCTCCACCAAATCCTTCAGTTCCCATCAATATTCAAGTTTTTCAGTTCAAACAAATATGAATTAGTGCACATGAGGGGATTTGGAATTCATTCTTTACCTTTCTTTCCTTAATAAATCAATTGAGAAAATAACAATGTATGGTACATCAACATACAGATTAAAACAAATTTGATACAAATTTAGTGCAAATTTGAACATCTACAACAACATAAATAGCAAAAATAAAATTTCATACAACAAATTATAGTATACAACTTATCTACAACTTTCATACATTATTTCTACGCAGTTAAATACAACTACAACATCATACAACATAAATATAATTTTTATACAATATGTCTTTTGTATTTTTTTTTTGTATATGATTTGCATATATTTTGTAAGTGGTGTGTTCTTCTTCCTCTCTGAAATTCCAATCAAAACTTTCTGTAACGACCCAACCGGTCGTTTTGAGCTCTAGCGCATCGTTCAGTGGTTTGAAGTCTTGATCAGCTCCATTTCAGGTATTATGACCCGTGGGCGTGGTCGGAGTTGAGTTGCAGGAAGTATAGAGTTAATTTGGCAGGAAAATTCTAATTTCGGAAGCCTTAAGTTGGAGAAATTGACTAAGATTGGAATTTTGAGTAAAAGACCTCTGAATCAGGATTTGAAGGTTCCTACAGGTTCGTATGATGATTTTGGACTTGGGCGTATGTCCGGATCAGGTTTTGGATAAACCGGGAGCGTTTCGGTGTGTATTGTGGAAGTTAGCATTTTTGAAGAAATTTCCTAAGTTTGGCTTGAAGTGCATTTTAGTGATATTGATGTCCGTTTGGGATTCCGAGCCTAGGAATAGCTCTGTATGGTGATTCTCGAGTTGGGAGCACGATCGGAAGTGAATTCGGATATCCGTAGGTTATTTTGAAGTCATTTGACTAAAGATAGAAATTTGAAGGTTTTTGAGAAGTGGAAATTTTGATATCGGGGTCGGAATGTGATTCCGGAAGTTGGAGCAGGTCTATAATGTCGAATATGACTTGTGTGCAAAATTTGGGGTCAATCGGACGTGATTTGATAGGTTTCGGCATCGGATGTGGAAGTTTGAAATTTCAAGGTCTTAAAGTTTGAATTTTAGTGTGATCTGTGGTTTCGATGTTGTTTGATGTGCATTGAGGCCTCGAGCTAGTCTGCATTATGTTTTGGAATAGGTTGGTGTAATTGGACGTGGTCCTGGGGGCCTCGGGTGGATTTCGGGTGGTTAACGGATCAAGTTTGGAGTTTGAAGAAGTGCTGAGATTGCTGTCATCTGGTGTGACCGCATCTGAGAGGATTTGGCCGCAGGTGCGGAGCCGCAGGTCCGGCTTTGGCGCCGCAGGTGCGAGGTTATGTTGGCTTGGCTAGAAGCACAGGTGCAATGTAATTTCCGCACCTGCGAAAGCGCAGATGCGGACAATGGGTTGCAGGTACGAGTTTTGGCTGGAGTTGAGGAAGCCGCAGGTGAGGGAGTTTGGTCGCACCTGCAGAATCGCAGGTGCGAGATGAGGATCGCAGGTGCGAAAATGAGGCTGGGCAATCATTTTTAAAACGGGATTTCTTGGCCATTTCTTCATTATTTCACTTGGCATGGGCGATTGTGGGGCGCTTCAAGGAGGGGTTTTCGTCAAGGATCACAAGGTAAGATATTCCCACTCATCTCAAGTTAAATACAAGGTATATGCATAGATTAAAACATGAAAAATTGTGGAAAATTGGGAATTTCGAAGAAAACCTAGAAAATTTGGTAATTTGGATTTTAGCCACGAATTGAGCATGAATGTTTGAGTAAATTGTATATTTGAACTAGTAAAGCTATGGGTAGAATTTATCTTCGAGAAATTTCGGATTCCGGGCACGTGGGCCTGAGGCATTTTGGTCAATTCCTGAGCGGAGTTGGGAATTATATAATTTGAATTTGTTACGAGTATTAGAGTGAATTTTCATTGCTTTGCCTGTTATTTGGTAGTTTCGGGGCGTTGTGCATCCATTGGAGTCGTCGGAAGGGCTTGGAAGCTAGTTATGGGGTTTCAGAGCGAGGTAAGTCTCCTTTGTAACTTTATGAGGGGGAATTGTCCCCCTAGGTGAACTAATTAAATATGTGCTACTATCTGCGGGGGCTACATACGCACGAGGTGACGGGAGTCCGTGCGTAGTTACTATTATGCCATGTCCGGGTAGTCTAGGACCCACTAGCATGCCTTATGTGTTGTACATGTGATAGGCCAATAATATTAGATTGTTAATGCTATTGAATCGGTAATTTATTTCCTAAGAAGGCTAGAGTGTACCTTTCTTAATCATTTAAAAAGAGGATTGATTCCTCCATGGATAATTGTGTTCTTGATAAGGTTATATTATTGAATATTATTAAACTTGGCAAATGAGTTTCAAAACAAAGATTTAAATGCTATTTTCGTGTTCCTTTAAGAAGAATTTTACCATATTCCTGAGTAACTGCTTCCTTGATAAAAACGTGGACCTATTGTGTGAATAAGTGTATCTATGAGTGCCTGAGTCGCATGTATGATTCGCGAGCAAGATAACCCTGTATTTATGTATAACCGCGTCGCATGATCGATTCACGAGCGGGGCAGATAGATGCATCTACGGTTCAAGCTATTCGACCCTCGGTAGTGCAAAGTTTATTATTGTTGGTCCACGCCGTTCGAACCTCGGCATTGCTTGCGCATGATATTTACTGCGTATTTTGAGATTTCAGCATTCTAGTTCTGACAGAGGAAAGGCATTTGGACCATAAATGGTGAGGTTCTGGATTGATAAAGCAGTAAGACTTGGTGTTTTTCAGTAAGGTGGAGTATTCACCGGTGATGTGTTATCGTCGTCATTGATCGAATGGAATGTGTTAAGTCTGTCGGTTCTATGGTTTGTTCGGTTGCATTGGGTCAGAGTGTTGTGAAGTAGTATTGAAGAAACGGTTGTTAGATATCGAGTTGTGTGGTGGTTCAGGACTGAATAGTTATTTCTAATGAAGGCAGCTCGAGAAAGATGATCCTCGGAGAGTTTGAAGTCGCGGTGATCTATAGTGTAAGAGCTGCAGAGAATGATATTGAATTGAACAGTATACGACGAAGGAAGACATGTGAGAAGTGTCAGGCGGCGGCTAAATTTCTAAAAGGCCAGGCGTAAGGAAAGGAGGTCAGGTAGTGCTTAAAGGAATGAGATTAACAAGTGGGAGAGTGGAAGCGTAGCATAGGAGTTCAGTGGTAAGACAGCTGCCTATCTTGAGGGAAAGTTTGAGAGTTTCAGTGGATGGCGATTGGGTCTACGAGCTTAAGTTGAAATATGGGTTATTTCAGCGGAAGGTTGGATACAACAGGGAGGAGTTGTTAGGAATGAAGAAGGACACAATGTGGCGGTGAATTTGAAGATGTTGTTGCGCATTTAATAGACGTCCATGAGGAGCAGATGGACTAGTAAAGTTGGTAGAGGAATAAGGGCGCAAGATAGGGTATTGATGTTGTAGAGAGTGTGCAGTACATTGGAAGGTGTCAGTTGGTGATTTCCACATGTGGATTATCTCCTCTGAGTAGTTTAGCGGTTGTGTGGTTGGCAAGTTTCTGTGAGGGTTTCTAGTGGTTATTCGGTAGGAGGCAGAATGTGTGAATGATGCTAGAGAATTTGAGTATTTAGGGAATGCGGACAGGGGAATTCGGAAGAATTGGACGGATTGGTTTAGCAAAATCATGTTAACAAAGGAGAAAGGATATCAGCAGGGTCTGGAGTGGTGCAAGGATTAGTTTCGGGCTAAGTGGGGAAGTCCCACCACCTGCAGTTGGGTAGTAGGATTGTGTTATCATGGGGTTGCGGATTGTCGGCGTGTTGGCAAGTTATTTCAGCTAAGGGGAAAGGAGTAAAATGGTGATCTTGCGTGAGATTTGATGAATGTGTGCAAAAGTTGGCCCAGTCGGACCAGGGTTAGGCTTTGAAAGATTCAGAATTTATGCTTAAGGCATAGGCGAGTTGTAAGGGTAGCAACTCAGTCATGTACTTCATTGAGAGGATGTTCATGTTCTAGAAGAGCCTTGGAGTTGATTGTGTTCGGGGCCAGTTAGAGTCGGTGACTCTCAGTAAGAATGCGGTGTTTAAGGGTTAAAGGCAGCAGTATGATTAAGAATTGAGCTTTTGCAGCGTAATTTCAGATAGAGGGAAAATGGTTGGAGTGTTCTATGTTATATTTAGCATGTAAGATACTATTGGAGGAGTGAGATAAATAAACTCTGGGTTGTAGAAAGATTATCAAGAGGGTATGAGACGGGTTGCAAGATTAGGGAATCATGGTCTCGTGAATCAAGGTCACTCGAGATGAGTGAGGGTTGAGTTGCTATGAGTTGAAGGAAGTTACTATTATTCCTGAGGCAATTAAAGATGATTAAAAAAAGATAGATTGATTATCCATGGTTGAAATGGCACATGTACGGCAGTGATCAGTTTCGTAAGTGTAATTAAATTATGCATGTGGTTTGGGCCGGTATGTGTGGGGCTTGTCGGCCGTCGTAATAGATTTCATGAGGGAGCATTCGAGTGCTATGGCCTGTCAGGTGTAGGCGGATCCCGGAAGGGTTATGGTGGTTCAGACCACTACTTAAGGATTTGCATGTTGGGTGATTGTGAGAATTCACTTGAATGTTGTTATTGTTCTCTTGAATTGAGGTAAGTAAGAGGTTTCTATATGATGAGGTGTTTCCCCTGTTAGTGGTTCAGGAGTTATGATGGAATTCTTGCGCAATCTCATATTGGCATGTTAGGTGCAGTAAACAGTGTGTAACTGGGAGTAAGAATCGAGATTACGGTTCGATGTTAACAAGGATGTCATGCGCTCGGATGATCAAGAAAAAGGAATTTGAATGTTTAGAGTAAGCTGGTGTTGTCTTCAGTGTCACCTAAGATCGGTATTCGGTGAAAGAGGCTTTGTACACTGGTCATGGGTTTTTGATGTGTTTTGTGGCATTAGTGTAGTCCGTGTTATGGATGTGCGGACTTGTTACCCCGTGGAAGGTCGTGGGAGCATGACCACGGGAAGATGGTATAAGTGTGGCCGGTTGTCACCTGATTGATTGAAGATTTAGACCAAGTATAAGGAAGTGCAATATTGCTTGTTTGAGAATTTATGTCTGGAGGGCGTTTGGTTCATTCGGTTGTGGATTGTTGGGTGTTTGTCTCATATATGATGGTCATTCTTGCGTATTATGAGAGGAAGTGGGCTAATATGGACCCAGGTAAAGTTATTAGCCTAGTTCGGTGCGATCAAGGTAGACTCGATGTTTGTGGATGGAATTAAATATGATTATGGGCCCCATATGAGTCATATGTGTTCCTTTCAGTATAGCGCTCCTCAAGGAGGGGTGTTGGAATATCGGATGTTGTTCCGTCTTCGTTCATTTCATCTAAGGTTATTATTGTGCCGTGTGATTTGTGAAACGGCTTGAGAAATTCCTATGTGTTAAGATCCCCCGTAGTGATAATGTTATGGGAGCAGGATAGCTCTTGATATCCAAAGTATATATATATATATATCGCACCTCAGTTGTGCTTAAGTTTTGTAGCATATGGCTTTATCAATATCCGCAGGAGGGTATTATGCACTTAGCGTGCTTGTGACCGATATTCGGTAATTTGTAATAGTGAGCGATTCAGCTCCGTGTATCTTCTTATGTAAATTTTATGCGTGGATCGGGTGGCACGTTGTCGCGGGTATGTTATTTGGATCGGATTGCACGCCTAAACAGTGTGATGATGAGTAAGGTTCCTATATTTATTTTTCTTGTGTTTTACTTCCTATTTTTGGAGGAAAGTCCATATTAGTTGCGTGAGTCCCTTCCTGAGTCATTTCTTACGTATCATGTTTGAGTTGTAGCCTATTGGCGCTCATGTGAGACTGTTGGTCATGTCTGGGATGATTTATTGTCTGAACAGTTCATACTGGGTGAGACGAGATTTCTGGATCAGGGATCTAGTGCGATAAGATTATGTGAAATACATTATAGGACAATTACCATTATTTAGTTCGTAATGAGATGATGATCTACGTCAAAAGGGAGAGATTCAATGTTTGCTTAACTCTGCAATTGGTTAGAAATTTATACGCATCTCCTCCGTTGTGGTGGTATCGCCAGCATTATAGCAGGATGTATATAAATATATCATAAGGTGCATTGGGAGCATCAAATTCGTGAAATTTTGGCTATTAAGGTTCAAGGAGTGTCATTGTGGTCAGATGATGAATTATGCAGTGCATGGTGCTAATTCAGCAAGGGTATGCAGTCATGTTCTGGTATATCGCGTGCTAGTTTATACGGTGTTTATATGTTGGAACTAGGCCTGGCAGAGAAATTTCAGGAGTTCGAACTGGATTATGAGCCTATAATATGGATAAAAGAAGAAATCTTCAGATTTGATCAAGCTAATGTACTCAGCTGGGTCGTGGTAGCACGGGCAGGTGCACGAGGTGTTAAACAGTGATTTCAGATAACTCCAGAGCAGTTCTTAGCACGTTCGAGGACGAACGTCTATTTAAGTGGGGGAGAATGTAATGACCCGACCAGTCATTTTGAGCTTTAGCGTGTCGTTCACCGGTTTGAAGTCTTGACCATCTCCATTTAAGGTATTATGACCCGTGGGCGTGGTCGGAGTAGAATTTCGGGAAGTTTAGAGTTAATTTGGAAAGAAAATTCTCATTTCGGAAGCCTTAAGTTGGAGAAATTGACTAAGATTGGAATTTTGAGTAAACAACCTCCGAATTAGGATTTGAAGGTTCATGTAGGTTCGTATGATGATTTCGGACTTGGGCGTATGTCCGGATCAGGTTTTGGATAACCCAGGAGCGTTTCGGTGTGTATTGTGGAAGTCAGCATTTTTGAAGAAATTTCCTAAGTTTGGCTTGAAGTGCATTTTAGTGATATTGATGTCCGTTTGGGATTCCAAGCCTGGAATAGCTCCGTATGGTGATTCTGGAGTTGGGAGTGCGATCGGAAGTGAATTCGGATGTCCGTAGGTTATTTTGAAGTCATTTGGATAAAGATAAAAATTCGAAGGTTTTTGAGAAATCCGACCGGAAGAGAAAATTTTGATATCGGGGTCGGAATGCGATTTCGGAAGTTAGAGCAGGTCTGTAATGTCGAATATGACTTGTGTGCAAAATTTGGGGTCAATCGGACGTGATTTGATAAGTTTCGGAATCGGATGTGGAAGTTTGAAATTTCAAGTTTTTAAAGTTTGAATTTATTGCGATCCGTGGTTTCGATGTTGTTTGATGTGAATTGAGGCCTCGAGCTAGTTCGCATTATGTTTTGGAACAGGTTGGTGTAATTGAACGGGGGGCCGGGGGCCTCGGGTGGATTTCGGGTGGTTAACGGATCAAGTTTGGAGTTTGAAAAAGTGCTGAGATTGTTGTCATCTGGTGTGACCGCACCTGCGAGGATTTGGCCGCAGGTGCGGCTTTGGCACCGCAGGTACGAGGTTTTGCTGGCTTGGCTGGGAGCGCAGGTGCGATGTAATTTCCGCACCTGCGCCAATGGGTCGCAGGTGCGAGTTTTGGCTGGAGCTGAGGAAGCCACAGGTGCGGGAGTTTGGTCGCACCTGTGGAATCGCAGGTGCGAGATGAGGATCGCAGGTGCGGAAATGAGGTTGGGCAATCATTTTTAAAATGGGATTTCTTGGCCATTTCTTCATTATTTCACTTGGCATGGGCGATTGTGGGGAGCTTCAAGGAGGGGTTTCGTCAAGGATCACAAGGTAAGATATTCCCACTCATCTCAAGTTAAATACAAGGTATAT
This sequence comes from Nicotiana paniculata, assembly GCA_005239505.1. NCBI lineage: Eukaryota > Viridiplantae > Streptophyta > Magnoliopsida > Solanales > Solanaceae > Nicotiana > Nicotiana paniculata. Next base: position 5,481 of record MDKI01074993.1, on the reverse strand, counting down.
GCATGGATTAAAACATGAAAAATTGTGGAAAATTGGGAATTTTGAAGAAAACCTAGAAAATTTGGTAATTTGGATTTTAGCCATGAATTGAGCATGAATATTTGAGTAAATTGTATATTTGAACTAGTAAAGTTATGGGTAGAATTTATCTTCGAGAAATTTCGGATTCTGGGCACGTGGACCCGAGGGCATTTTGGTCAATTCCCTGAGCGGAGTTGGGAATTATATAATTCGAGTTTTTTACGAGTATTAGAGTGAATTTTCATTGCTTTGCCCGTTATTTGGAAGTTTTGGAGCGTTGTGCATCCATTGGAGTCGTCGGAAGGGCTTGAAAGCCGGTTATGGGATTTCGGAGCGAGGTAAGTCTCCTTTCTAACTTTGTGAGGGGGAATTGTCCCCCTAGGTGAACTAATTAAATATGTGCTACTATCTGCTAGGGCTACGTACACACGAGGTGACGGGAGTCTGTGCGTAGCTACTATTATGCCATGTTCGGGTAGTCTAGGACCCACTAGGATGCCTTATGTGTTATACATGTGATCCTGCCAATAATATTAGACTGTTAATGCTATTGAATCGGTAATTTATTTCCTAAGAAGGCTAGAGTATACCTTTCGTAATCATTTAAAAAGAGGATTGATTCGTCCGTGGATAATTGTGTTCCTGATAAGGTTATATTATTGAATATTATTAAACTTGACAAATGAGTTTCCAAACAAATATTTAAATGCTATTTTCGTGTTCCTTTAAGAAGAATTTTACCATTTTCCTGAGTAACTGCTTCCTTGATAAAAATGTGGACTTATTGTGTGAATATGTGTATCTATGGGTGCCTGGGTCGCATGTATGATTCGCGAGCAGGGTAACCCTGTATTTATGTATAACCGCGTCGCATGATCGATTCGCGAGCGGGGCAGATAGATGCATATATGGTTTGAGTCGTTCGACCCTCGGCAGTGCACAGTTTATTATTGTTGGTCCACATCGTTTGACCCTCGGCATTTCTTGCGCATGATATTTACTGCGTATTTGCTGTGATTTTATCTGATTACTGGCCTGAAAATTTTAAGTTGTCGACTGAAATGACAGAGAATTAAAGTTATTAAAATTTTGGAAGAAGTTGTTCTTTCCCGCTGATTATTTGTTATTTGATTAAATCATCCATGTTTGATTATTCGTTATTGAAATGACGAAGATTTAAAGTGTTAAATGTGGAAGGGTTGATATTATTTATTCCTGATTTTAATAAATCGCCTATGACATTCATGCTCAGTGTCTCACTTGATTATACTAAATTGACATCTAGCAAGTGTCAAATCGACCTCTCGTCACTACCTCTCTGAGGTTAGGCGGGATACTTACTGAGCACATGTTGTTTTCGTACTCATGCTACACTTGTTGTGCATTTTTATTACACAGGTACTTTCATAGCAATGTGGCTGGTTTGGAGACTTAGGCGAGCTGCATCATCCGGAGGCGATTCACAGCTGACAGAGTCTCCCTCGTATTGTATTAACTTTATTTTAATTTCCTTGTCCAATTGTATTTCGGACAAGCTTGTAGAAATTGTAAAATTCTTAGAATTTGCTCATGCACTTGTGACACCGGGTTCTGGGATGTGTATGGGATGTATTTTATGAAAATGGAATATTAAACTGTCATATTTACTTAACGGATTTTTGTTTAGTTGTTATGTAATAAGTTAAAGGTAATGATTTCAAAAATGTTAAAACAGGAATTTATTTCAACTAATTAATGATTGGCTTGCCTGACGATGGTGTCCGGCGCCATCACGATCTTATGAATTTTGGGTCGTGACACTTCCTCTCTTAAAATATATATATCAACAACTTTATGTAAAAAGATAGTATTTTTAACTTAAATACAAATTTCATACAATGATTCATACATTATACAACTATTTTTCAACTTTCACACAACAATCAAATAAAAAATATATATAACTACAACATAATAGAATTTACATACAATTATATTACAACTTTACTACAATTTCGTAAGTATATTGTATGTCATGTCTTCTTCTTCTTCTTCTTCTTCTTCTTCTTCTTCTTCTTCTTCTTCTTCTTCTTTTTCTTCGAATTTCAATCTGAAATTCAGCCAAAATCAAGTCTAGTCTTCACCAAACACCCTCAAAATTGAGATACAAACTCCAAACAATATTTTCAATTGTTTGCAACAACACTAATGATTTTTGAAAATCCAAATTCGATTCCAAAGCTTTTTAATGGCTGTCAATGGTGGAGAGTCAAACACCTTCAAAATTTATTGAATGACAATTTCAATTTGAACACTAATTGTGCAACATGAATGGAAATTGCTAAGTTAAAAATATACAGAACGATTAAAATCTTGTAACGATCCGAACAGTCATTTTGTGTTTTAGGACCCCGTGCCCCTAAATGAGACTTCCCGTAGTTTCTTTTACTGATTTATAACTCGCAGGGACGGGTGGTTCGAGGTTTGGAGGAGTTTGGAGTGGTATAGGAACACTTAGTTCCTAAGGTTGGCCTTAAAGGCCAAGTTTGACTTCAGTCAACATTTTTAGTAAACGACCCCGGAATCGATATCAGAAGATTCCAGTAGGTTCTTATGATGATTTCGGACTTAGGCGTGTGTTCGGAACGGGTTTTCAATGACCCGGGAGCATTTCGGCGCCAAATAGTGAACTAAGAATGTCCTTAAGTTCAAATTGAGGTTCAGAACATGTTTTTGTGTTATCGAGGTCCGAACGGAATTCCTAGACTGGGAATAGTTCCGTTATGTCATTTATGACTTGCTCGCAAAATTTGGTGTCATTCCGAGTAGTATAGGTATGGTTCGGCATGTTGAAAGCAAATTCAGAAACTTGAAGTTCTTAAGTTTGATCCAATAGGTTTTAAGGTGTGATTCTTAGATTTAGCGTTCGTTCCGAAGGCTCGAGCGAGTCCATATTATGATTTAGGACTTGTTGGTATATTTGGACGGGGTCTCGGGTGGGCCCAGATGCCATTTGGGTATGGAGCGAGGCAAAAACCAGCCAAAAATGACTGCTGGTGCGACCGCACCTGCGGAGGTCAAGTCGCAGGTGCGAGACCGCTCTGTGGTCCCAGTCTCACAGGTGCGACTCCTGAGGGAGTTGCCAATTTCCGCAGGTGCGGACCCCTTTCCGCAGAAGCAGAGCCGCAAGTGCGGACTCCGCTCTGCAGGTGCGAAACCAGGCCCCCTTCCCCTTTTTCGCAGGTGCGAGACCGCAGGTGCGGTCCTCGAGCCGCAGGTGCGAAAAGCCTGTAGGCAGTGCACTTCGTTTTAAACTCGGGACTTAGCCATTTTTGAATACTTTCTTCATTCTTGGGAGATTTTGAGAGCATGCAAGGAGGGTATTCGACCTAGCTACTGTAAGGTAAGTAATTCCTACTATAAACTTAGCTTAATACTTGAATTCCTAGGTAGATTAACACATTAAATTAGTGAAAATCGTGGGTTTAGAGTAAAACCTAGGTTTTTGACAAAAATGGGAAATTACCAAGAATTGTGTTATGGAATCGTATAAAAACCATATAATATTGATCCTTAGGCTATGGGTAAGTATTTCCTCCAAAAATTTCCGGAATTTGAGCATGTGGGCCCGGGGGTGTATTTTGAGATTTTTGCAATTTAGGTTGAAATAATCATTTAAATAGGGAAATTTCATACTTTTGAGTATAGATTGATTTATTTATGCAATATTTGACTAGTTTCGAGTCCTTGGGTGACGAATTCAGAGTTTCGGGCGCGTTCTTGACCCGAAAAGTAGGCTTGACACGAGGTAAGTCTCCTTTCTAACCTTGTAAGAGGGAATCGTCCCCATAGGTGAAAATAAATAATTGCATGTCTTTATTTGTGGGGGATATGCACGCACGAAGTGACGAGAGTCCGTGTGTAGCTACTATTATGTCGTGTCAGGGAGTTTAGGATTCACAAGCATGCTTTATGTACCGTAACTATAATCGTAAATGTTAATTTAGGTTGCCTAATATCATTGAATTATTAAGTGAACATCAAGGAGGTTACATTCTGAAATTTATATTATTGAAACCTTCTCTGTAAGTATATTCTCTACTGAATTTTCTTGATTTCCTGTTAATTATGTGTATATATACGGGAACTCGCGTCGCATGTATGATTCCCGAGCGGGGTAGCCCTACTACTATGACAACCGCGTCACATGTTCGATTCGTGAGCGGTGTAATAGATGCATCTATGGTTCGAGTTGTTCGACCCTTCGGCAGTGCACATTTACTTTCGCGTTGTGTCAGCCGAACGTTCACGGCATGTTATGTGCTTGTTAGATGTTGGGTGTTTTGTGATTATGTATCTGCTAAATACCATGAAAAATGAAAACTAGGTAAATTGTATGGTAGAAAACTTGACACGTACACGTAATTGTAAAGGATATTTGATGTTCCAGTCCCCTTTATTATTCACAAATGCCATTCATGCTTAGCTTTACACTTAAAATATATTATTCTGACCCTAGTAAGTGTCACGTCGACCTCTCATCACTACTTCTTCGAGATTAGGCGGGATACTTACTGGGTACATATTGTTTATGTACTCATGCTACACTCTGTACTTAATTGTACAGGTTCTGAGGCGGGATCATTTGGGTATCGCCCGGAGTTCGTCCTTGATACATATACCTGGTCTACACTCCACGGTGAGCTGCTTCTCTTGGCGACTCCCAGCAGCACCTTGGAGCTACTTTTTTGCCATTTCTGTCTATACTTACTCAGACAGTAGGATAGACTTCTTATTCTTTTGGTATTATTCTATTAGTTGCATGTAGACTTGTGACACTAATTTCTGGCACACACGCTAGTAGACTTTATTTTGGAATGTAAATCGTAAATTAAAATTTCATGATTTTTTGTTTGGTATAAAATTGACTAAGTTATCTGTTTTTACTTAATGTCTCAAAAACTAAGTTAATCAAGTGTGGAAAATGTTTTTTTGGTAAACTACATGGAACTCACTAGTATAAAAAGGTTGGCTTGCTTGACTGCGGTGTTGGGCGCCATCGCGGCCTGGGTTGGGATTAGGGTCGTGACAAAGACATTGATGAATTCCATTAAAAATATATACAACATGAAAGGATAAAAAATAGAGAACGTCAAAGGAAGAAAAATTGGGGAAAGAACAGAGAATGAGAGATAGAGAGGCAGAGAGAGAGAGATAGCGCAGGGGAAAGAGACGGAGAGAGAGAGAAGGAGAGAGAGAATAGGGATGGGAAATAACTGATTCCTTATTCAATTCCTAATTAATAGGGATACTTATTTAAAACTAATTTGTATATAATTGGTAAATTATATATAGCCATGTAATTAGGTTAAAACTTGATTAGAGAGGGTAATAAAGTTTTATATGTAGTATAGGAAGGTAAAAATCCCATAATTAAATTCTTGAAGAAAATAGAGTCCTGAAAATGTTGGTTATTTAGGG